>JAXIVJ010002373.1:10000-70000 GCA_036785665.1 Chirona hameri
CGGACCGTTATACGCGGGGTCGTCCCACCTGGCTGTGACGCGTCACACCGCACCGCTCGTGACGCGGCGCCGGCGGGGGCGGCGCTCACCTGGCGACAGGATCAGGATAGCCATCTGGATGGCGCTGCGAACCAGGCTGTCCAGCGCGAACATCCAGTGAGGCTTGATGTTGTGCGAGCGGAGGGCCGTGTTCACCTGGTGGGGCAGAGACGGAGGGTCAGCAGGGAGGCGGCAGACGCAGACACAAGCACAGGGTGTCACACATACAGACAGGCGACAGGCACGCGGTGCTCGCGGGCCTCCAGTACAGACGCGTCGCAGTGGTGTGATGTACACACTACACAGACGGGACAGGTCACACACACACAGCCGCGGCAACACACTGGAGCAGTACTCACAGGACACGTGCGGGGTGTGCCGGACCAATCGGTCCGCGCCGCAGTACTCACAGGACACGTGCGGGGTGTGCCAGACCAATCGGTCCGCGCCGCAATGGCCGATTACTGTGTGGTAGTAGTCATGATATGCGAACCACGGCAGTTCATTTACAATTCGAATCTGGATCGGCGGTAAATATCGATGCAATTGGGACACCTTCTTGATGATGATTGGGGATTTTGGGCGCACCGACTACTTATGGTGACTTGGCGCCCATAACGAAGTTCATTTTGTCACTATGGTGTATATACTATAGGTATTCCGGTGGCTGAGATGAAGGCAAACAATCGATCTGTCTGAATAGCTGCTGAATCGTCCCCTAAAAGCTGACACGTAGTTAGCGGAGAAGAAGTCTGCCCGAAGAAGCGCGATCATTCAGCAGCGAGGAGCGGATACTCAGGGTGTTTCATAACGAATGTCAATTTTAAAATAGAAAGTAGAAGTAGTAGAAATAGTCGGAGCACGTGCAAATTTACAAGCATTGTCGGACATTTTGATTTCCAACACGTGACATAGTAGAGCTGCCACTTTTCAGGCATGTGACTACCCGCGCCGCGCCGCAAACACTGTTCAACTACCCACCACTACACACGTGCTCAAATAAGCTGTCAACTACCCACAACTACCCTCAACATAAATTGTACTATTTTGGGATTGAAGAAAAATAAAGCCAAAACCTTTAAATTATGCAAATTCTTGCCATAGACTTGAATTATATTACTGAAATGAAAGCGCAGTCACTGAAATAAGGCTTAAAACTTTCCTTTTTTGAAAAGTTGAAAATTCTGCTACCCGCGAACTACCCACTTCAGTCAAATGATTGCTAGTGTTACCCACAACTACCCACGTGGGTAGTAACTACCCACGTATCGTGGGTAAGCGGGTAGAAAAGTGGCAGCTCTATGACATAGTCTTCACACAGCCAGTGGTAACTATGATAGGTGAAGATGCCAGACTACCTTCCTCGCGACCGCCCGACGGCAAAATACGCCATATTCCAAATAGCAGTAGGCATGGATGCTCTTCAAATTCATAAATTTGGGGGTGAAATCGAAGTTGAATATCTGGACACTTGCATTTTTTTTGTGTGATGAGATTTTCCCTATCTAGCAAAACGGCTCCACGGCAGCATGCCAAAGTTCAATGCACTGTACGGACATTCCAATGGAGATGGCATAAGGCCAGGTCGCTTCTTCGGGGTCTATGGAGTCAGCCAGCTCCTGTACAGCCTGCAGCCGGTCCGGACATAACAGGATGTTTTTCTTATCTCCGCCAGGGTCACGGACAACAAAACTAGTAGCCTAGTGATAGTGGACATGGGCTCCAGGTGATCCACGGCTAGTCAATCAGACGACAGAACACTCGCCTGCGGAGCTTCAGCCAGGTTCCAGATGGGTTTGGGCTTTGGGGTCGAACTTCAGCCTTTTTGGTTACGAATCTTACGATGAACCTCTCAGCTGCGATATTCTGGCGATATGTCATATGCTGAATATAAAGTATAGGAAAAGTTTCACTTCAACTTCGATTTCCCCCAAATTTGTGAATTTGAAAATCATCCATACCTACTGCTATTTAGAATATGGCGTATTTTGCCGTCGGGCGCGAGGAGGGTAGTCTGGCATCTTCACCTCTTATGTGAACTGGTTGTGTGAAGGCTATGCCACGTGTTGGAAATACAAATGTCCAACAATTTCCAACAATACCTAGAAAGATGTAAATTTGCACGTGATCTGACTATGTTTACTACCTGTACTTTCGATTTTAAAATTGACATTCTTTATGAAACATCCTGTACAACCAGTATATGTTTTACGGAGAGTGTCGACCCACAGCGAGGCCAGAGTGGCCTGATGTCATTACGCACTAGATAGCCGTGAGTTGCATAGGTGTGGCCGATGCGTAACCTACAAACAATAACTTCCTCCCTCCTAACTTTGCGGGAACTGGAGTGCCAGACGCCCAGCCTTGGCTTTATTTCCCGTAGCTTATTTCTGCCTGCTCCATCCCAATTGTTGCTCCAATTGTTGCCATTTACCTTGTAGAAAGGCAGTGATGGCCGGAAAGACATCTCTCGCTGGAAGGGGCAAACGTCGCGTACACCACACCTGAGCAGCACGCTTTGCAGCAACATCCGCCAGCTCATTCCCATGTATTTCCACGTGACTGGGGATCCAGCAGTGACCTGTTTACCTGCCTGATGTAATTCGGTGATACGCCTTAAAATATCCTGTAAAAGGGGATGAGTAGGATAAAAGGTTCTGAGTGCCAAAAGGCTGTTCAGAGAGTCCGTTAAAATAAGGTGTAAAGAGTTGTTGACCTACTTCAACATGACCTACTTCAACAAAACAGAGCGCTTTCACCAGGCCTATAAGCTCGGATGTAAACACGGACGCTTGTTTTGGCAAAGTGTAAGACCTTGTATCGTCACCACTCACAAAAGCACAGCCTACTCCTTTGCTCTGTCTTAGAACCGTCTGTATATGTGCGAATATGACCCTCGTATGATGCGGTGCTCCATCGCCATCGCTCGAAACACCTCACTAGGTAAGTATTTTTTCTTACTCTGCGAAAGTGAGATATTGATCGTGGGAGTTCTCAATTGCCACGGTGGGGTCTGCAACTGCTCAACACGCATGCTATTACGCAGCTGCACATCATTGTCAGAAAAGAACTCTTTCACTCTCAGACAGAAAGCACTCGACTGCCCTCTGGATCCATGGCTGTAAACTACAAGGGCCTCACGCGAAAATACAGACTCATATGCAGGGTGCGTAGGAAATTGACGAAGTTTTGCAGCGTACCGCATACCAAGTCGCTGTCTTCGTAAGGATAGAGGAGACTCGTGTACCTCTACAAGCAGGCTGTCTGTTGGCGACGTGCGAAAGGCCCCGGTAGCAATACGAATCGCTGCATGATGGATGGTGTGAGTCGAGGGCGTTTTTGCGAGATTCGCTGGCACAATCATAAATAAAGCATGCGTAATCTAGCAAGACCGAATAAGCGTGCGGTATAGCTGTACGAACTTCAATCCCTCAATCTTCTTCACAAAATTCGCACCACCGGGGAACCACAGGCTCTCGCTTCCCGGCTTTCGACAAACTCTGAGTTTCGATCTAGAAGCACACGCCAGGACGCTGATTTGGCCCTCCCGCGCGTGAGAACCGAAGCCGGCAAGAGACGCTTTTTATACAGTGTAGCGCAGCGCTACAACGCGTTGCCGCCGGACCTGCGTGAGGCGTCTTTACCATCTTTTAAACGTCAGCTCGGTGATCTTTTACATGGTGTATGATGGGTGTCGTGTATGTTTATGTCGGTCGCTGTGTGAATGTGTGTATGATCATGGAGTGTATTTTAGTTTTTGCATGCATGTTGCTAAGTGTCGTTTTTAACATGTCTCTACCTTTTAACCATGACGCGACACTCAGAATAGCCGTTGTATGCATCGGAGTGTTTTTACTGACAATACACACATACATAATAACACCAGCGTGCTTCTGTCTGCCCCGTACGATGTACGGGATACACATTTTACAATATTGAGTGATTTAAACCACTTATCGCTTAGCTGATTCAGATGCTCTCTGTAGGTTCTTCAAGGCTGCAGCCAATCATATAGAGATTGGAAATCCCGAACACAAGCTCAAGCCAAATCCAGTGACTTTGAATTTGAGGAACTTCACGACGAAACCGAAACCAGCGGCTTACAAAATCCGAAATTCCGAAAGCCATTACTAGCTCCGCCTTCGTCTCTCTCCATGCCTGGCATCGCCACCGGATGTACTGGCGAAAGGGCTCTGCTCACAGGCGGAAGCTGGCCTGCCCATTGCCGAGGTGTCCGGGTCAGAACTGCTGCCACCGCCGCCACCTCAGGACGTCCGGTGCCGGTCATCGAACGTGGGCGGACCGGCGGCGGCGGGAAGGCAGCGGAAGGGGAAGGCAGCGGCGAGGCTGCACGAATATCATGCCAGCCGTGTGGACACACTCATGGGTGGAACGGGTTACAAAGAATGACCTTACTGTTGCCAGAGCTAAGTGGGATTTCAAAGGGCGATGTGATGAAATACAAATGAATAGCCAAGTAAAACACACAGATGATGCATTCAATAAGACTGGAAGTGGTAGATCGCACAATGGCTTTACTCATTACCTCCTGGAAGGGATACATCGCATGTTGGGTCTGATCATCAACGCTTCCTGGAAACGGTGCGGAGTTCGTCGAGTCTACTGACCACCTCCTGGACGTGGTAGCGTGAACGGAGTGTGTACTCACCACCTCCTGGACGTGGTAGCGTGTACAGAGTGTGTACTCACCACCTCCTGGATGTGGTAGCGTGAACGGAGTGTGTACTCACCGCCTCCTGGACGTGGTAGCGTGTACAGAGTGTGTACTCACCACCTCCTAGACGTGGTAGCGTGAACGGAGTGTGTACTCACCACCTCCTGGAAGTGGTAGCGTGTACAGAGTGTGTACTCACCACCTCCTAGACGTGGTAGCGTGAACGGAGTGTGTACTCACCGCCTCCTGGACGTGGTAGCGTGTACAGAGTGTGTACTCACCACCTCCTAGACGTGGTAGCGTGAACGGAGTGTGTACTCACCGCCTCCTGGACGTGGTAGCGTGAACGGAGTGTGTACTCACCGCCTCCTGGACGTGGTAGCGTGAACGGAGTGTGTACTCACCGCCTCCTGGAAGTGGTAGAGCGCACGGTGGATCTGATCCATGGCGCGTCCGTCAAACTCGAGCTCTTCTCGCAGTGAGTTGATGGCCGCCTCCAGAGCAGTCTTGTTCTGCTCTGGGATGAAGTCCCGGAGGCCCTGCAGCAGCAGCGACAGCTGGTCCTGCAACACGGTCAGAACAGGATGGTTAGCGACACCCAGAGAGTGTGACTAACAAGGTGCCGAGGGTATGTCTCTTTTCGTGACGGTAGAGCACCAATAGTTAAGTGACTCGCGGAAGTCACACTATGGATGCGGGAGTCTGGTCCATTAAGCGTCACACCTAGAAAGAAGTACTCCTCCCATCCATTAACAGTCCGCTCGCCACAACCTCGCTCCCCGCTCCCCATTCGAACACATCCCTGGACACAGGTATCCTTCTGCCCACCACGTACACGGTCCGGCCACCCACCACCCGCCCCTGCCACCCACCACCCGCCCCTGCAACCCACCACCCGCCCCTGCAACCCACCACTGCAACCCACCACCCGCCCCTGCAACCCACCACCCGCCCCTGCCACCCACCACCCGCCCCTGCACGGCCCAGCCACCCACCCCTGCACGGCTCGGCCACCCACCACCCGCCCCTGCACGGCCCGGCCACCCACCACCCGCCCCTGCAACCCACCACTGCAACCTACCACCCGCCCCTGCAACCCACCACCCGCCCCTGCACGGCTCGGTCACCCACCACCCACCCCCGCACGGCCCGGCCACCCACCACCCATCCCTGCACGGCCCGGTCACCTCACTGCACGCTAACCGCGCGTCTCACCGTGGAGAGCATGATCTGTCCGATGCCGGGCTCGTTGCAGATGGACTGGTACCAGACCTCGAGGATCTTGTGCTGGTCCTGGGTGAGCACACGGTGCAGCGTCATGCGCCGGTGCGAGTCCTTCTTCAGCAGGTAGAAGCCGTCCTCCTGTGGGGCACGGCGTGGTAAATTCAGCACCATTAAGTACTGCTCAGCACAACCAGGTGCGGTGAAGTACAGCACAGCCCAGCACAGCACAGCCCAGCCCAGCCCAGCCCAGCCCAGCACAGCCCAGCCCAGCCCAGCCCAGCCCAGCCCAGCCCAGCCCAGCCCAGCCCAGCCCAGCCCAGTCCAGTCCAGTCCAGTCCAGCACAGCACAGCACAGCACAGCCCAGCCCAGCCCAGCCCAGTCCAGCACAGCCCAGTCCAGCACAGCCCAGCCAGTCCAGCCCAGCACAGCCCAGCACAACATAACACAGCCCAGCCCAGCCCAGCTCAGCTCAGCTCAGCTCAGCTCAGCTCAGCTCAGCTCAGCCCAGCTCAGCCCAGCTCAGCTCAGCTCAGCTCAGCTCAGCTCAGCTCAGCTCAGCTCAGCACAGTCCAGCACAGCCCAGCCCAGCCCAGCTCAGCCCAGCCCAGCCCAGCCCAGTACAGCCCAGCCCAGCCCAGCCCAGCACAGCCCAGCACATCACAGCCCAGCCCAGCACAGCCCAGCCCAGTTCAGCTCAGCCCAGCCCAGCACAGCCCAGCACAGCCCAGTCCAGCCCAACCCAGCCCAGCCCAGCCCAGCCCAGCCCAGCCCAGCCCAGCCCACCCCAGCACGGCACGACACAGCTCAGAGAACAACCATCATTACAGCTAGCGCGCGGCCCCTGTACCGCGTTGCTGACACGCTGCTGACGCACCTGAACCTCACACCCGTACGAGTGGGCGATACAGGAGAACTAGCACAACCCCATGATCGGTACACTGATCACGGCAGGTGCTCCGCCCAAAACAGCCAGCGCTCAGCTCTTAACGTATACGCCGCCTAAGTCCGTCAGCGGACGGGCGGAGGGGCAGCTGATCGGCCGGGGCTGGAGGCGGGCACACCAGCTTCAGCCGTAGACGCGGTCAGACCACGGTAAGGCCAGGGGTCCAGAACACCGACCGTGAACACGATGCCAGGGAGAGGGGGACGCACCAGTTCCCGCGGCGAGTCGACATCTGGGCTCATGAAGCCGATGGACGAGTTGCGCCGCAGGATGACCGCGTCGTCAAACTCGGCGCTACTGAAACACGCGACAGACGGACACCCGCGTCAGACTATCGTCCCTAGCGCAACGACGCACGCACACACACACACACGCACCGGCCTCAAAGGACTGCCGTCCCTGACACACCCGACACGCATACACCCAAATACACGAATACCAGTATTGATGGACTGCTGTCTCACGTACGATACGCATACACAACGCACATACCAGCACAAAACTGCTGTGCTAGCTCGCACAAATGGATTTTTTCTTCTCCAAATGCACAACAAACCTCCGTCCTGTTTAAAACAGTTGACCAAAACATAAAATGAGTTCAAAGTTGCAATGGGATCCTTGTGAGAGCATTCCAAACAATGCAGAACCCGTCAAGTTTGTCGGTTAATTTCATGCGCCGTAAGTTGGTAATGCTACATTATTAAACTATAATTCACCCTTGTTTCTACGATGTTACATTCCAAACTAAACTTTTTTCCCTAGTTTGTGAGTTCAACGAAATAAACGAATGAGGGAAGGGTGAGTTAAACAAACAAACGACCAAACTTATGTATACAATTTACGCAGACACTTTATGTGAACACATTATGTAAACAAATAATGTAAACAATGTAAATTATCATATAAACAAAACAAATTATATAAACAATGTAGATTATCACTAGCTGTCTAGATCAGAGCACACGAGCCGATATGGCCATACGTGTGATCCGGCAGAGCAGCGGATACCTGACTCTACGGCATGCAGCTATTTGACAACTCAGTAAAACACACACACTATCGTTTACCGGTACAAAGCCAACGCCAGGGGTGAACAGCCCCCGGACCGATACAGCGTCTCGGCACTAAAACAGCAACAACAACAACAAACATCACACACTGCCCCGGCCGGGGGTCACGCAGAGCGACGTGAATACAATGCAGAGCTGCTGCACGAGATATGCCGTGTGACCCTTCCAGCGAGCGGGTACGTAGTAAGCCGGGCTCAGCCTCATATCCGCACAGCACATCACGGCGATCTCGCCCCGGCCGGCACCCACAAACTGCACCAAAGCCCCCCCCCCCCCCCCTCCCCTCAGAGGCGCGCTGATGCCAGTGAGTCCGTGACTCCGCGTGAGTGCGTGCGAGAGAACAAGCTAGTCGCTCCCGACAGAAACCCAACAGCCCGGTGCAGAGTACCAGACAGTGCAGAGTACCAGTACCAAACAGAGTACCAGACAGCGATAGACAGACACAGAACCTCCGGCGAGCGCCGCCGGTATAGAAGAGCCGATCCCGAGGGCACAGGCACTTAATACGATAGAAGAAGCGGTGAGCGTCCGGTAGAGATCGGGCGCGAGAGACCGCGAAACAGAGAGACCGCGCCGACCCCGTAGTCTACGGGCGGAGCGCAGGGTGCGGTGCGCGGTGCGGGGCAGAGCGCCGAGCGGGGCGCCTGTCGAGCCTACCTGGAGAAGGAGAGAGTCGAGCAGGAGGCAGGAGAGCCCACAAGCACTGCCGACGTGCCCGACGGCTTGGCGCCGCCATACGAAGCGCTAGAAGAGAGAGCAGAGAACGACCGGCGTCTGACTTGGGCCAGCACAGGCGGCTCGCTCCCTCTCGGTACACTACACAGCCGGTTAGTGAGGGGCGGGGCGGGGCGGGGGCGGGGAGGTTAGAGAAACATGCCGAGGACGGGGGCCGGACCGGGCCGGACAGCCACAGCACCACCCAATCCCAGCCTCAAGCCAGCCCGAATGCCACGTGCGGGATACTGAAAAACAGGCCGTCACGCGCTATACAGTATACATGCCTGCCTATCTATGTAGCAATGACAGTTGATTTATTGTCGGAAAGTAGATACCCATAAAGCATTAACAAACAATGAAATGTAACGACGTTGCATTGCTGTTAGTCCAGTGTAGGTTTGGAAAGGTTAGCATGTAATTTATCCAGAATGTCCCCAACAAGACGCAGACGACACACTCCACAAAGACATTGGTCAGCGTTTCGTAAATTTTCCGTTTAGAAAATAAAACAAACGGTCGCGACGAACATCGGACACCAACAATAAAGGCCTCTTGGAAAAGCTCACAAAGCTCGTCACCTCATTCTCCCAGCTTGCTGCGCCCAGCGATGCGCACTGTTAACCCAGCCAACAGCGGCAGGTCGTGACCTCTACCTGACCCGTGACACGGCCGGCCGACTTACGGGGCCACGATCACGGCCGGTCGACTCACGGGGCCACGATCACGGCCGGCCGACTCACGGGGCCACGATCACGGCCGGCCGACTTGCGAAGCCACGATCACGGCCGGCCGACTTACGGAGCCACGATCACGGCCGGCCGACTCACGGGGCCACGATCACGGCCGGCCGACTTACGGAGCCACGATCACGGCCGGCCGACTCACGGGGCCACGATCACGGCCGGCCGACTTACACGGTCACGGCCGGCCGAGCACGGTACTTGTCCCATTCCCCAGTCCGGTCCGACACGGCCAGAGCAAAAATAGAAGACTTGCAACACACAGCGAAAACGTTCAAGTGCATCCTTGGAAAACAGCACACACCAGAACCTTATCGAAAGCCTCAAGAGCTGCGGTCCTCGGACGTTTTCGACGGAGCAATGCTTTCTGTGTGTTGTTTTCCGTTGCATCCAGTCTCAAGTTTCCGAAAATGTGTTTTCGAGTTGTCGTTTCCCGGAAGTTTTCGCGTTTTTTTTCTTTCGGTCCCGCCTGGCGTCGAGTAGCGCGCACCAGTGCACTGGTGCACTGGTGCAGTGCCCGTGACACCAGCTGCGGCGCCGGCGCACCATGTCATAACTCCGTCCCAGATGTGGCTAGAATGGCAAATTGTGAGTTGTCAAGTATACTCTTGAAACCAACACATTTTGATTAATAACGCTTCGAACTTCGAAGCATAAGAAGCCATGTATGCTGCTGGTTTGGAGCGGTCCAAAAACTCCTGGTGTGAGGGTAAAGTATGACATGGTTGCGACATTTTTTGGTATCTGGGCGATCGGAAAACGCTTAAGTTTGGCGGCCAGTATCTCAACCAAATTTGAAGATATTGGGATAAGTCTGAATTGTTTCGGAATCTCCGAACAATCTTCTAATGACATCCATTATTTATTTTTAAACTTTGACTACGCATACTTTTCTGGAGCAATGTATTGATGCATGTATGAAGTGAATACATTTCACGATGGCAAAATGTCCGTAGACCTGGCAAAAATTTATAGTGGTGTCGTAGATTCAGGATACCTTAAAACATGAGCCTACATATGTAAAGAACATGTTTCAAAAACATCGAGTTATGCAAGATAGAGTGGAGCCGAGTTATGTGCGTTTTTCCCAGCCCAGGTCGCGCTTTCCGGACGGCGCGTGACGGCCCGGGCGACCCGATGCGCGCGGCAATTGGCCCGGCGCGGTGGCGAGAGAGCATAGAAGCGCTTGCTGATAGGGTCTCATGCATCGTTCTAGTGGAATAGCTGTTGCAACATGGCACCTGCTTGTGACACATGCCACCTCGAGCATTCAAACACCGCGTGAGTGCTCTAGAAGGTGAATGACTCTCCGTTCATACACAAATTCTACTATAAATGTTGCCTACTGTATTACATTATGTAGGCAAAATGCATCCGGGTGACACACTTTCTACTACCTTTGCCGTCTGTTGAGCCAGTTTGCATAATTTTCACTCGTTAAGCGTCATTTCGTGCCTCTGTAATCCGGGCCCGTGCTATTATTCACGCTCAACACTGCTCATTAAGAAGACACGCACGCATTGGTCAGTCTGTGTTTGACATTGTCTGTTAACGTGAGAGCCTTGCTGGTTGTCATATGACATTGGACATGAGCTCAAGACGGTACCAAAGCGACTCAGGAAAGGTCTAGGTCTAAGGTGACTTGCATTGTAAAACACTGCAAAGCAGCCGTCACTCCTTAGCTGAATCTCAATGTGCCTTGAAAACAAAACCTGTCCCTCGGTTTATAAAACCCGAGACGGTAACGGAGGCTTTAACATACACTATAACACATGAACCATGGTGTCATGTGACGACACCTATCCTACCTATCCTATTCAAAAAAGGTGCGTAATACCCTATCAGCAAGCGCTTCTATGCTCTCTCGCCACCGCGCCGGGCCAATTGCCGCGCGCATCGGGTCGCGCGGGCCGTCACGCGCCGTCCGGAAAGCGCGACCTGGGCTGGGAAAAACGCCCATAACTCGGCTCCACCCTATCTTGCCTATCTAGATGTTTTTGAAACATGTTCTTTACATATGTAGGCTCTGTTTTATGGTATCCTGAATCTATGCAACCACTGGCAATTTTTGCCAGGTCTACGGACGTTTTGACATCGTGAAATGTATTCATTTCATACATGCATCAATAAATTGCTCCAGAAAAGTATGATGTGTACTAAAAGTTGACAAATAAATACTTCATATTATTAGAAAATTGTTCTAAGATTCTGAAATAATTCAGACTTATCCCAATATCTTCAAATTTGGTTGAAATACTGGCCGCCAAACTTAAGTGTTTTCCGATCGCCCAGATACCCAAAAATGTCACAACTACAACGTCATACTTTGCACCCACACCAGGAGTTTTTGGACCGCTCAAAACCAGCAGCATACATGGCTTCTTATGCTTCGAAGCATTCTTAATCAAAATGTGTTGGTTTCAAGAGAATGCTTGACAACTGACAATTTGCCATTTTGGCCACATCTGGGACGGAGTTATGACATGGTGCACCGGCGGGGACGGTGGTGGAACGTACGCCGGCGCTGACGTCACCCCAGCAGGGGAGCGAGTCTGCATATCACGGCAGCGCGTCCCCTGGATTGACACGACATGGCCTCCCACGCACCACCACCAGCCTCCCAGCGCCGCCGCAATGCACACTGTCCGGTAACCCTTCCGAACGCCCCATCAGTCTGGCATAACGGGTCCTAGCCAGCCACTGGCAGCCGAGACCGGCCCAACGTGGTGCTATTGCAGCTGTGCCAGGAGCGCGGGGGAGGGAAGGAGGGGGAGCGGGGCTTGTCCAGACGAACACAGTCACATGGGAGCGATGACGGACAAAGCCACGTGGGGACGACGGCATGCGAGCTCGGGTGGGGACGGTGACAGGCACGGAAGGAGGGGGAGGGAAGGAGGGGGAGCGGGGCTTGTCCAGACGAACACAGTCACATGGGAGCGATGACGGACAAAGCCACGTGGGGACGACGGCATGCGAGCTCGGGTGGGGACGGTGGCACGGCGGGCAGGCGGGCGGGCAGGCTCGACTGAGTCGGTCCCGGTCCGACTAGGACTCCGAGTTCACTGGCCGGGCTGACTCACCGTCTGGTACAGTGCGCCCCGCTCCACTCTGGAGTCTGGAGCGGACCGAGTCGGTCCCGGTCCCCACTATGACTCCGAGTTCACTGGCCGGGCCGACTCACCGTCTGGTACAGTGCGCCCCGCTCCACTCTGGAGTCTGGAGCGGACCGAGTCGGTCCCGGTCCCCACTATGACTCCGAGTTCACTGGCCGGCCCACTGTCTCAGGCTCACTGTCTGGTACAGTGCGCCCCGCTCCAGGTAAATGTCCGGTGTTGCAACAGCCGGCACTGATCATCACGAGTGCTGCGGAATGCGGGCGGGCGGGTACAGAAACACCCGCTATCCGCTACCGTACCCTTCCAGCGGTGCCGCCGCGATGTGTTACAGTTGATCGCCCCGATGACGCAGGAGAAAGTGGGAAACACGCGGCATACCGCCGCGTTCAATCGCTGAACACCAAAAGAAGGCACGCCGATTGGAAGGTGTGCGACTGGAACAATATGCCGATGCCGCATGCAGACAGCATGTCGATAGATGATGTCTGATTGACACAGTACAGCGGATCTTCTTATCGAAAGAAATCATTTTGAATCGTCGTCCGTTAGACGCTAAAGGAATGATCATCGCACTTTGGATCCAACGTGAGTGGATAACCATGTTGCAATGCACAGTTATTATTTGTTACTAACATAACCCAGCCAAGGCTAACAGTAATACACAATAAACAGGAAGAATAACTATAAGTAGTAAACAGAACACAGGTAATAACCAGCAAATATGAAAGACGGTAAACAGGAGGCATCGTAAACAAAAGCATTCCGTTCGCCAGGTCGCCACCCAAGACTAGCCTCACGCCAGCAGCACTGCACCACACTGAGCAGTCTGTCACATCAGAATCTGCCTGTTCTGCGGTGCTACACGTGCTGACGGAAGGTCATCCCGGCAGATCATCCTGTCATCCTGTTAATAACAGGTCCGCCTGCAACCACGGTAGCCGGACGCGCCGGGCAGTGATCCCAGAGGAGCTGTTCTGACGACATCCACCGGCAGCGAGTCGTGAGCAGCGGAACACCACGGCAGCCGCCGGATCGTCGAATCAGCAGACATACAACAGCTGCTCCGATATCTGTGAGTCAGCAGCGCATACCACGTACTGCCAGCTCCACCAGTACGATCCCCGTCTGTGAGCGTGTACCTGTCACTCGGCGCTCTCCCTCTCTGTATATGTTTACCTGGCGTTTCGTGTGTATGTTTACCTGCCGTTTCGTGCGTATGTTTACCTGCCGTTTCGTGTGTATGTTAACCTGCTGCTCGTCAGCGGCGGCGGCGGAGGCGGCAGCGGTGGAGGCAGGGGCGGCCGGTACGGCACGGGCGAGTGCCGGCCCGGGGAGGGCCAGCGGAAGTACACGTCCACCAGGTCAGCCACATCGTTGACCAGCAGCAGCGGCAGGTCGGGCTTCGGCCGCATCGCGCCGCCCGCCGGTCTCGCTCCCGGGGAGCTTCACTCGGATCAGACCAGCTTCACTAACACGCACACTGGACACCGCGGCAACGCGGGCCGATCGCAGCTAAGCGGGAAAACCGGCGCACGGTATCGGTATCTGGCGCACCACGGTATTGGTATAAGAAACACGGCGATATCGGTATCGCGGTCCGAGTGGCAAGGCTAGCTCTCGACGCAGGCACGGTAGCCCGACGCGCAGCACGCAGGCGCTATCTGTCGCCACCGGTCAGCACTGGTGAGGGCACTGCCCGTCGTCCAGTTGGTTGTGCTTGAATAGCCGCGCCGCTCGAGCGATGTCGATAAGATGAGATGTTCACTCTCCGATCACAGATCCGTTTCGTCTCGTCTCTGTTCACTGGTCTCTCAGGCCCCTGTTCGTCAGGCCCCTGTTCACTGGCCCGTCTCGCCCGCGACACTGGGCCCCTCTCCGTGCACGGTACGGCGGTGCACGGTACGACGGCGGGACCTGCCCGGTCGGCTGCGAGCTCACGACTGCCGGCCGCCACCGCCGCCGCCTGACTCAACCGCTGCGGGCCGGCCGGCGGCGCCGCTAGTCGCTACCGCCCGTCGCTACCACTGCACTGCTACCACCAGCGCCAGCCTGCAGCGGCCGGCGGCCCGATACAGCGTGGTCGTGATGCGACACGCAGGATGGTATATTCTCCACGGTGCCCCACAGCACGCAGGATGGTATATTCCCCTCGGGCACTGCTGAAATGCAGCATGATTATGTGTATCGGGTCAGAGTAGATGACTGATGACTGTAGAGCCCTTCATGGAATGGGAATCCCCATGGAACCCATGGAACGGGATGGAAATGGGTGGGAATGGGGCCATTTTTGGAAATGTAACGGGTTGGAACGGGTTTGGGACAGCCCATATATTTTTTTTAGCACCACAAAAAGTAAAATATGCTGAAACGGGTGGGAATGGGAGCCCCATCAATTATGAATTCGGATTGGAACGGGTTCGGCTCCGACTGAATGAGCTGGAGCAGGATGGGGGCTGAACATGTGTCCCGTGAAGGGCTCTACTGATGGTGGACACGGGATGAGCCGGTCGGTGACACGGCGGCCCGTAGCTCGTCACCCACGGCAGACGTCATGGTGGTCTGGTGGTGATGGTGGCTTTAGACGCCGCAACTAGTGCGGTTATGTGGTGCTCATCACTACCAGAATCGTCAGCGCTGGGCGGCACAACGCCGGTAGGCTTTCAGCTATCGAGGTTAAGAATCCGCCATGACATAATGATGGTCTGGGCTTACTGGCGCGGCGACTGCCAAGGTTATACGGCGCCCAGCGGCGGGACAACTTCGTCATCGAAGTCCAACCTTGATGCAGGATTCCTGGTAAACAACTGGCCATATTGCGCCAACCCGATCGCTGCATACACCGATGATGTCAGGTTGATGCCACGTCCGTCCAATGTATACAGATCACCGCAGCGTTAACCGCAACCAGATGTCATGTCCGGAAGATCAACTGATCCGAGTCCGCCGTCATGGTATGATGCTATATCCGAAATAAACACCTCCCCGGAGACCGCCAGTCGCAGCAGGCGACAGGGTATGATGGTATATCCGATCTAAACACTTCCGCAGACCCCTCTGTATCACCGAGTGACACCCTCTGGAGCGGAAGACTGTGACGATAACGGTGACGGTGACAGAGGTGGTGGTCACCCGCCCGACAAACGTCACGAGTACTGCCGAGGGCTGGTGCTAACTCGGAGCAGACTGCGCCGCGCGCTGGAACGGAGCGGCGCGGCCGTTTGAGAGGGCTCTCCGACCGACATCCGCTGTTCCCAGAACGAGCCGCCGCCGCCGCCGCCGCCGCAACTGAGCACAGCCAGGTCGAGCCGGGTAAAAACGAGCCCGGCATAACTGAGTAGAACCGAGCCAAATCGGGCAGACCAGAGACGAGTCGGGCAGACCAGACCCGAGTCGGGCAGACCAGACCCGAGTCGGGCAGACCAGACCCGAGTCGGGCAGACTAGAGCCGAGTCGGGCAGACCAGATCCGAGTCGGGCAGACCAGACCCGAGTCGGGCAGACCATAGCCGAGTCGGGCAGACCAGAGCCGAGTCGGGCAGACCAGACCCGAGTCGGGCAGACCAGACCCGAGTCGGGCAGACCAGACCCGAGTCGGGCAGACCAGACCCGAGTCGGGCAGACCAGACCCGAGTCGGGCAGACCAGAGCCGAGTCGGGCAGACCAGAGCCGAGTCGGGCAGACCAGAGCCGAGTCGGGCACACCAGACCCGAGTCGGGCAGACCAGAGCCGAATCGGGCAGACCAGAGCCGAGTCGGGCAGACCAGAGTCGAGTCGGGCAGACCAGAGCCGAGTCGGGCAGACCAGAGCCGAGTCGGGCAGACCAGAGCCGAGTCGGGCAGACCAGACCCGAGTCGGGCAGACCAGACCCGAGTCGGGCAGACCAGACCCGAGTCGGGCAGACCAGACCCGAGTCGGGCAGAGCCAGGCAGAGCGGGTAGACCAGAGTCGAGTCGAGTCGAGTCGGACAGAAACGAACTGAGGACAACCGAGCCGGGTAGAACAGAACCAAGCTGGGTAGAACAGAACCGAGCCGACCCGAGTAGGACCGTGTAGGGCAGAGCCGGACCGAGCCAAGCCGAGCCAAGCCGAGCCAAGCCGAGCCGGGATGGGCCAGGCTGAGCCAGAATAAGCTGTGCTCCTGACCTCAAGGTCCGATGCGGTACCTCAAGCTGCCTAGAGCGAGGTCATGAGGTTCCAGTCCGTCCGGTCGGCATACCTCCACGTGCCTCGCCGCACCCCTGCAGCGACAGAACTGCCAGAGCTGCCAGAGCTGCCAGAGCTGCGCCCCGCCAGCGTGCAGCACTCGCTGCGTGCGGCACGATAGGCGATGCGTCAGAACTCAAACACCACGTCGCGGATCCCACAATGCTTGCCGAACTCAACAATAACTATTCAGACTTCCGCAGGCCGGCTTTTTATCCTCCGCGCCGGTCCCGCAGCAATGCAGTATGCAAAGCCAGTACGCGCAGTACCCGGCCGCGTCAGTGGCTCGGAATTCATTCCATTTCGTCAGTAGTTTGGCATTCATTGTCAATTCAGTCCGAGTCCGGTCCCGGTTTTTCAGGGCGGCAGCCACGGTAGGTGGATTCAGCGAACAGGATCGACAGGATCGCCGACACGAACTAACACTACTGGCTACTGCCGTTCCGCTCCGATGTCCAGTGATTTCCGACTGGCGTCTGCAATCAACGGTCACAGTCGGTAGCCGGGCGCCTGTCGGCAGTGCAGACTGGTTATTGATTCACCTTTTTTTGGAAGGATTCAATCACGAGTCATTTTGGAATATGAATGATTCGGTCACCGTTTGATTCATGGATAACCATTTTGAGAAATGATTCTTTCCGATTCAAAGAATCAAAACATTGTTTTATCAAATCACGTTTGCCTCACCATTGAAATAGCATTGGACAGTGTTTTTGATTCAATCAGCCTTGTTTCTATGCGGGTTTTGATTCAATCATGATTCATGAATTTAACAAATCCGATGGTGAATCGATTCTTCTTTGATTCAAGGGATTGAACAATTCCAATCGATTCAATCAGAGTCGAATCAATAACCAGTCTGCTGCAGTGGCTGCTCCTGTCCGCTCCAAACCCAAACCGCATCGTGACGGTAAAAAAAAACCAGGTAATCCACGCCGCCTGCTGGTATAGCATGCTCAGCGCACCGTGAACACAGTATGTGGGAAGCAAACGGCCAGCAACGGTACCAGCCCCGGGGACGCAGCATTATGTAAGCTGGAAGATGATTCGGGCTTTAGGGTGCCTCAGCAACTCAGGCTATGTGGCGCCCATACATTGTTTTAGTGATCATCAATGGAGCCGCGGGTTCAGTGGTGATCAGATAGCGCCGGCAGCGAACCGGTCACACGTGATCTAGATCAAAGAGCCGTTCAATTGTCTCATCCTACTCTCCCGTCCCCACCGCAATGTCATTCTCGTGATCACCGTCTTACGCCGAATCGAACCGCAGGTCAACTACGCCACGCTTATTCCACTCTACCATAACCCCGAACGATAACGTCTCGGCGGTCATCACTGCAGTCTCACTCATCAGTGATCACATCCATCAGCGCATCACGTCATACCGCGTCGGCCAGTCGGCGGACAGTGTACGTTACGTCCTCTCAGGCGTCTTTCAGCACTTTATCTACGCCATTCGCCGCCGCTGCGCCGCTGCGCCGCTGGGCCGCTGGGCCGCTGGGCCGCTGGGCCGCTGGGCCGCTGGGCCGCTGGGCCGCTGGGCCGCTGGGCCGCTGCGCCGCTGGGCCGCTGGGCCGCTGCGCCGCTGGGCCGCTGCGCCGCTGCGCCGCTGCGCCGCTGGCCCGTTGGACCGCCGTGCTCCGGCCTCAGCGCCGTCGCCATTGACTAACCAACCGTCACCATCACCGCCGCGTCACCGTTAGGCGTTATCACATCGAGACTGATGGTGATATGATAGCGCTCCGGCGCCACCGCTGTCAGTCATCCAGTCAGACTTCGCCGAACGCGGCTGGCCAAACGCTGCCCGTCGCCCAGACGTTTCGCCAACTGCGCGCCTTCCGACTCGAGGAACCGATAAAGGTAGCCAGATGGTTAGCACGAGGTGAATAGCGGAACCGCGCGCTGACCGGCGCTTCCTCGAGACGAGCGGGGTTCGGGGAAGGCGGCGCGGCGTGAGTGAAGTGGGTATGACGGGCGGTGTCAGTGGGAGGCATACAGCTGATGTCATAGACCGCAGACCACGGCCTCCCGCCGGCAGACGGCAGACGGCAGGGGTCGTATGACGGCCCGGTGTATGTGCGTGTGCGTGTGCGTGTGCGTGTGCGCGCGCGCGCGTGTGTGTGTGTGTGTGTGTGTGTGTGTGTGTGTGTGTGTGTGTGTGTGTGTGTGTGTGTGTGTGTGTGTGTGTGTGTGTGTGTGTGTGTGTGTGTGTGTGTGTGTGTGTGTGTGTGTGTGTGTGTGTGTGTGTGTGTGTGTGTGTGTGTGTGTGTGTGTGTGTGTGTGTGTGTGTGTGTGTGTGTGTGTGTGTGTGTGTGTGTGTGTGTGTGTGTGTGTGTGTGTGTGTGTGTGTGTGTGTGTGTGTGTGTGTGTGTGTCAGCGGCACACAGGGCTGCGATGCTGCGCCGCTACATGGGAAGAAATGGACCGGGTCATCGAGTCTGAGCTGCGAGTGCTAACCTTCCGTTACTGTATTTTTACTAAATTTTCGGGACAAATGCTTCTGAAGAAGTCGTTCGGAAGGAAATATTCGAAAATCGCCGCTGGCCCTTGCCATGGGAAATATCAAAGAAGCAGATTGAGATAGTCTCCACCATTCTTTATTTGTCAAAAGCGCGGCCAGCTGCCACAACAAGGGATTGCCGGCAAACATCAATCCAGTCAATCTTCGTCAATCAATCTTCAGTCAATCTTCGTCAATCTCTGTCATTTTAACAACCGGACAACAGGCTGGGTGACGCCGAAATGACCACCTTCACTTCGCTGCACAGAGTTCATTTTGTGGTAGATACATGTCGTCTAGCCGCTGGGATGTCTAGTCGCATGTCGCATTAGACCGCGTTGACCGCACATTTACTCAGACACTGCTATTTTGCTGATACTGATATTGTATTTATCTTTGCACTCCCTATTGTACATCCAAAAAGGAGAAAATATAAACCGCAACACTAATGCTAGTATCCCGTCCGACTGGTACATTAGGCATTTGCTTAAAACTCACATCATTAACAACAGCAAAGAACTCAAAACATTGTTAAATATATGATGATATGATTAACTGGATAAAGAATCGCAATAGAAAAATGACATACATTTTCCTGATATCTTTTCTAGGGCAAGTTTATGGAATTAGGTACATGCAGAGGAGCAACAGATTGTCTTTGTTTAGTGTCTTGAGTGAGTCATACCTGAGATCTTTTCTAAGGCAAGTTTATGGAATTAAGGTGCATGCAGAGGAGCAACAGATTGTCTTTGTTTAGTGTCTTGAGTGAGTCATAAGGCACCACAGCCCCGCCACACAGTCACAGCGCGTGGGCGGGCATCCCGGCCACGAAACCCCTGAGCAGGCTTGGCTAAATGTGACGACACTAATAACGGGGTCCCGCCACAAACCCCCACCCGTCCTACAGCCACGGCACGGGGCACACGGGGCCGGCTCCGAACCTCCCAAGCCCAGCCTCCGTCCACGAATCGCAGGCTCCCTTCACCATGACGTCACCCCGGGAGTAGAAATCCTTTTTCCCAGCTCGATCACGTGTTAACTCGCGACTTACTGGAGGGGGGGGGGGGGGAGGGGGGGGGGGCTATTTTTTGTCCCCCCCTCCCGTTATTTAGCAATAACTCCTAAACGAACACCGGTATCGTCACCAAACTTTCAGTACCTTCTCTCAATCAATTTTACACATGTTGGCAAAAGGAAAAATATGAGGCTATGATAGGTCAACCGGGAATGACGTCAGAGTGACGTCATGTTCTACGGTTTTTGTTGCAAAATAATGTTTGCGGAAAACGCTGTCAAAGGTACGATGTTCGAGATAAACTCAATTGTCTTAAATCAAATTACCGACAATAGACCGGGCTATCGAACTGCTATCTCGGATTTTTGAGTTTTTTAAATTCAAAATTTTGAGAAATCCAAATACTTTTGTTTTTACAAAATTTTCAAGAAAAAATCAGAATTATCAAAAAACCGGAATATATGTGATCGAGACGTATGCGGTGATTATGTGTACCAAATTTAAAGTCGATATCTTCAAAAATGACTTATGACCTTTAAATGACAAAAATCGACCGCCTCACAGCATTACTATGCATAAATAACGCATTTCCGTTTTTGCTTTTTACTTCTATTTATATGGAACAAACAATGATCTAAGGTCATTTTTCGCGTTCTAGACGAAAAACAAACCCATACACATGTGTTACAACGCCTAATGACCGTAATCTGCAGTTTGACCTCGTGACCTCGGATGACCTTGACCTGACCCAAGGTCATAAACAGCTTAGAAAGGTATTTAGAAGTGTCAGACACACGAATCATACCGATTTATCGACAGCTTATGCGTTTAATATCGCAATTTTGCGCGACAATTCCATCCATCAAGACCTTTTGACACGGTCAAACATTTTGTACTTGACCTGACCTGTGACGTCATCGGTGACCCCGAGGTCAACAATATTATGTTTCTCTCGATAAATTTCCCAGGGCTATCGAATGCCGTTTGAATGTTTAAATTTGGTCCAGTAGTTCCGGAGATCCGAGGGTGGGTGGGGTGGGGGTGGGGCAAAAAATAGCCCCCCCCCCCCCCCCCCCAGTAAGTCGCGTTATGAAATATACCCCAGTAACTCGCGGGTTAAAAGCACGAACTTTACCGAAGGATGACGACATAATTTTAGTACATAGAGCACTAGCCATTCGTCCCACAGATTCAGCCATTCTTATTGTTTGGTGAAATGCACCTGGTGTGGCGAAATATTTGTGTACGTGGAAAATTTGATATGTTAAAGTTAACCCTGCAAATTGAAAGAAAGGATTTATTTTACCATAGGGGACAACACTTACCATAGGGGACAACACTTCGGCCGTTAGTGGGTGATGTTGCCTGTGGCTGATTATGTGCAATAAACCAAAAATAAACAAAATAAACAAATAGTATTTGTATTAAAGAAAATGGAATCCCTTTATCTTTTTTTGCTGCCAGATGCTACCAAACACGCATTGTTTATTCCGTTGCGCGGCGAGGGTACATAGTGTTTCAAACCTCTAAACCGTGATATTTAAGTTGTTTTGACTTCGAATAATCAACAGGGAAGAACATTAGGCTGGTACCATTACATATCTACCTCCCGATTTCCTGCCATGCTGGCGCTGCTACTATCGAATCTGGGACAATCTTCAAACCGGACATGCGCCAAGTAGGCAGGTCGATATTGCTGAAGATAAATGACGAGAATCGCCGCGCCATAAACGCCTTGGTTTATTTGCTACCATATTGCAAACTATTAATGCAAAATGATCTGACGTCACTCGGGGGGTCGTTTCTCCCTCGTGGGTACACTTTATCAGTAAAGTAATATTGCCCAAGCCCATCCGTCTGGATGTGACGTCACACAGTTCCGGGCCCGATCCGTGCCGACACGTCCGCTCAGCGGTTGGTGTGAGGTCACACAGGACACCGATTGCACGTCAGCCGGCCGGGAGAGTCCCCCAGTGACGTCACTAGCGTACATGCGTCAACACGTTACTCGTTACTCGTTACACATACACTGCTCAGATCTGTCCATCAGCATACCATGCCTACCTCGACCAATCAGAACAGGGGAGACGACGTTGAATACCGCCTGAGTCCGTCTCCATCGCACACATCAGATACCCAATGAACAAGCGTCTGCTACTGCGTGTGTTCATAGTCTGACTCATTGCCGAGACCATTGCAGAGTTGGGGATACCACCGAGTGGCTTACCTGCGCAACTTCCTCCTCCTTAGTCAGCAGCATTGGGTATAAAACATGCGCATCGTCAATGTGGGAAAGCAACTTCGACGACAGGCTTACAAATGAAGACACATACATACACGTACGTCGTACACTTCCCGCTCCCGTGCTGCATATCGTCCGGTTCCATCATTTGCATAGATGCATACAGCGAGCTACCCTCGGTCCCAGGTTGTGACACTTCTATTCAGTCATGTATCGGCCAGGTGCAAACGACGGCAAATGCGACACCGGAAAACCGTGCACGGGAGTGGGTCAGACCGCTGGTCTCTGTCCCAGTTCCCAGCCAAATCAATGATTGCTGGCGTTTCAGTCAGCCAGGAGACAGCCGAGGCCGCACGTAGCTGGCAACCCAGTTTATTGCGCGAGCGTGTAACGCCAAGAGCAGTTGGTGGGCCGGAGAAAACTGGCGGCGAGTGGTGTTTGTGTTGCAGTTGTGCAGCGTTTGGTGAGCTTGCCCTTCCCAGATTAAAGCAGGCCGCCGAACTAAGCGGAACTGCAAGCGTATTTTGCAGGGAACGGGTCGTCATGGTTTAGTATCAATGGTTACGGTTCTTAGTAGGGGCACAGATACAGTTCACAGTCGCGATCTGTAAGTTCATGATAACAAGTAGGGCTGCAGAGTTGACTCCAGAACACAGACATTGACACCTACAAACCCGACTCCGGAAACAAACTTGACTACTTTCACAGACTTTGGGTCCGCAGACCTTGTCCACGACCACAAAGTCGAAGGTTCTCTATCAGCTCAAATTCCGACACGTCCTAAAGATCACGACTCCGGCCGTCCAAAACTGCCGGCTCCCAGTGACTCTGGATCCAGTTGACTCTGCAGCCCTGGGATTTAGTGATAAGTACGCATTGGGTCGCCGAACCAGCGCGATACCAGCCCCACATGTGCACAGTTAATCACCGCGGCCGTGTGTCTCAGACCTCTTGTCCTCCAAAGGACGCCAGTGTGACACGATTAAAGGAAACTGTTCACCTTGTCAATGGGGTTCGAGTTCAGATAGCCGGGGTGTACCCCATGCTCGAAAATTGACTTGAGAAGCTTTCACATCTTCATAGAAACCTCTTAATTAATTAAAATTGGCTTACCGGAGTCCTAGAAGCCCGAACGAACATTGACTACGATGATCGTATCTCCCATCGCTGATTGGCTGATTTGTTGCCCTTACATCCGGGTTTTGTATACACTCTCTGGCACGTAGTCTCTGATCACGACGCCTCGCTAATTTTCGCTCAGCCGCCCGCGCGGCGCGGCGGCCCCTTGTCAGGCTCTCAGAGACTGTATGTAGTAGGCGCAGGCGGAGCCAGACAAACCACTGGTGTTGTATGACGTCACGTGTCACGTGTCATGCAAAGAGAAACTTACTTTTTCTCCACAGATATCCATCTATGGTCCAAACCAAAGTAATATTCGTATTTTTGAGCTCAAGATGACCCTTACTGTCAACTATCAAAAAAATATGTCAAGGTGAACCCTGTTTGTTGTTTAGGCACACTTTATGCTTGCTGAAAGGAAACACCGGCAGACAGTTTTACGACATGAACGTTTTTGTGCGCAAGTTTTCAGTCCCTTTAACCCGCCATTGACTGGAGGGGGGGGGGGGGGGGCGTTTAACGCCCCCCTCCCTGATGAATTTCCGTAATAGCTCAAAAAACAATATCGCTATCAACGTGAAACTTCGGGTACCTTCTTATAGATCACGTTTACGTTCACGTTCACGTTCACGTTTACCTATGGGTAACTCATGACGTCATATTTACCAATTGCATTTTTGGCCTTTATTGACAAGATACGGACAAATAAATGGCACCACTGTATTTCTGAGACGAAACTGGTCCAGAAACATGACTTTTGTATTTATATTTATCAATTAAAATGTTGACCTTCATTGACCTGAACTTGACATTCACTTCACGTAAATGAAGTCAGGTGGTAAAATGACTCACTATCGAATTCTACGTGGAAAATAACCCATAAAACATATGTTGCATGAGTTTTGTAGATATTTTGAGCATAGTGACCTTTTGTGACCCAACCTTGACCTTGGCCAACAATCTCACTTTAGCTCATGCGGGATGTGTATCATACCTTTGGCAGCACTTTGAGTGATCATGGTCGTAATTGAAGACTTTGGATGGAAAGTATGGCCCATAAACTCAAATACGGCGATTTTGCCCTTTGACCTGACCGTGGCGACATTACACCTTACTTGGATTTTTTTAGCATGATTTAGATTCGCCTCATTGAGAGCTTTCGAATGCCGCCTTGCGCGTCTCGCTGCGATCATTGGTTCGGAAGATAACCAGGGGGCGTTTAATGCCCCCCCCCCCCGTCAATGGCGTTCGGCTGAGACCCCAGTCAATGCCGGGTTAAGCCGCCGTGGTGGCCTACCAGCCGGAATGTATTGCCCCAATGTTCCCCAACCCTGTACAGACCAGTATAGCATTGTACACATGTCCCTCTCCCACAGGCCAAGCAACTGCCACGATACAGCAAGCAGGATACCGTCAGGCGAAAATGTGACATGAGCGGGCCACTTGCACACCAACTAAGCACGTATCCAACACATTCATATAGTACAGCATGTTCAAAGCTTACAGTGACCGACGACTACGTAGGCGGCGCCTGCGAAACTGGGAGTCAGACCAAAGGGCGCAGCTAGACCCGGGAGAACCCTGTTCACCCTCACACAACCACCGCCTGAGACCCCCTCCCCCTCCCCCTGTACGACCACACGAAAGCCAAAGCCCATACAGGGGAGTCAGCCCCGGCCGCACAGTCGACACTGCCGTGTGGTCTGTGTCCCCTGGCTGACTCCAATGGACGAGATACAGCCCTCGCGTCGTTCCCTCGTGTGTGACCTCTGACTGACCTCCCGTGTGTGCCCTCTGACTGACCTCCCATGTGACCTCTGACTGACCTCCCGTGTGTGACCTCCGACTGACCTCCCGTGTGTGACCTCTGACTGACCTCCCGTGTGTGACCTCTGACTGACCTCCCGTGTGTGACCTCTGACTGACCTCCCGTGTGTGACTTCTGACTGACCTCCCGTGTGACCTCTGACTGACCTCCCGTGTGTGACCTATGACTGACCTCCCGTGTGTGACTTCTGACTGACCTCCCGTGTGGCCTCTGGCTGACCTCCCGTGTGTGACTTCTGACTGACCTCCCGTGTGACCTCTGACTGACCTCCCGTGTGTGACCTATGACTGACCTCCCGTGTGTGACCTCTGACTGACCTCCCGTGTGTGACCTCTGACTGACCTCCCGTGTGTGACCTCTGACTGACCTCCCGTGTGTGACTTCTGACTGACCTCCCGTGTGTGACCTCTGACTGACCTCCCGTGTGTGACCTCTGACTGACCTCCCGTGTGTGACCTCTGACTGACCTCCCGTGTGTGACCTCTGACTGACCTCCCGTGTGTGACTTCTGACTGACCTCCCGTGTGACCTCTGACTGACCTCCCGTGTGTGACCTATGACTGACCTCCCGTGTGTGACTTCTGACTGACCTCCCGTGTGACCTCTGACTAACCTTTCGTCGGGCGAGGAGCCTAGTCGCGGTAGCAGCGCCCGCTCCGGCTTGTTGATCCTGTCAGCCGGCACGGAGACGCTGCGGTTCAGCTCGCCCATGTTGGTCGTCATCGTCAGGCGCAGTGTCTTCTTGCGGCCGTGCCTGCCGAGCCGGCATGGTCATGGTGCGTGGTCATGGTTACACGCAAGGGCGTCGCCGTAGGGGGGCGGGGGCACCGTCCCCCGGTCGTCAAGACTGGAGAGGGGGGGGGGGGATTGTCTCCCCCCGTTTTGGAGACATGCATCCATACTTTGTTCGGAAATATTGCAGGTCTCAATATCACAAAAAAAAACATTAAGAAAAACGTATCAGTGCAATGGAAGAATTGAAGGGATCATGACAATATTTTTACTTTTCTTGAGGGAAGTTGACAGGAACTTAAATGAAATTTCGGTAGCAGAAAAACGGACATATTATGGCGTGCCCTGTTTGTTGTGTAGGCACACTTTATGCTTGCTGAAAGGAAACACCGGCAGACAGTTTTACGACATAAACGTTTTTGTGCGCAAGTTTTCAGTCCCTTCGACCGAATAGCTGCAAAGAAATAAGCTTCTGAAAACCATGGCTATACTGTGGGGCCGGTCATACGTATACCCCCCCCCCCCTAGTTGACGGAAGACCTTGCTCCGCTCGGCAATAAAACTGTTTATGCCGGGTCCTGACCTCAGAAATCTATCCATTCAATTTTCAAAAGCTTCGACTAAATTTATCGAACAAAATATGCAAGCAATTTCATTCAAGTTTTGCCCAAATGCGTTCAAAGTTTACAAACGGAGGTAGTTTTCGGATAACTACTTCATCCATTACTCCAAGTACATGAGTTGCTTCATCCGCATCCGTCTCGGCCAGCCGTCCACAAACGAATACCCCGCACAACGAGCCAGCGGCAGTCACCGGTTCCGGGGCGATCCGTCCCCCTGGTACAGATACGGGCCACCCCGGGTCGGTCAGCATGCAGAACTGTGAGATGCGCTGAGCTTATGAAGAAGATAGAAAAACACCAGTGACGTTGCCTTGTATCGCACCACCGACCTCCTAAATATCTATAAAACCCTGACCCTCATGACCACTGAGCCAGTGTCTCCCGAAAGGAAAAATAAAAAAGCCAGTCCAGTGGCAGCCGGATGACGCATATAATTTGATATTCACGGCATATTAAGAATGATTAAAATTGCACTCTATTGCGATCATGGATAGACGGAAAATTTGCATAAGATAGTGCGACCCTACATCCCACTATCATGCCAAATTTCGCAGTTTTGACTGCAAGGTGCGCGGAGTTATTAAAGGGATATTGCCACCTCGCGGGCCAATATGGAGTTTTTGGTGTGTATCGGTCGATTAAGCGTGTCCGATTTCACCTGCAAAATTTGGGTCCCGAAACTCCCCCCATTAGATTTTATACAAAAAATGCACCACTCATGCTTGGCACACATTCCTACAATTGGAGTCGCCTCATCACTATTTAGAATCACTTCTTTGCGGACTATTATTTTATTTTGAATGTTGCAAACTTAACATCACCATTCGGTCAGTGAACTTTAAAATTAAAAAGCGTGTGCAGTTAATTATATTTTCAACAACCTTAGCCTCTTTCATAATAAAACAGCAATAATGGCTATGGCTCGACTTTGGGACCGTATTAGATTTGACCTATACCTTATATCACAGACAGACTTTTCAAGGTCAAGTCTCGGCGAATTCGTACGCTTCGGCTTTGGGCGGGCACCAATTCCAGCCAAACTCGATGAGAGCGGCCATCATGAATCTAGTACTGAGCGCAGCTGGGACCAACGTTTTGGAGTCAGAAATAAATACAAAATGCTTTGCCGATACACTGCTTTGGGTGCTGCAGGAACAAGTTTGAGCTTGCGCATACATTCTTGTTGATCCCCACCATTCATTTAAGTTGCTTTTTAGAAATCCTCCGGAGGTGGCAATATCCCTTTAAGCAATCGGGTGAACTCCGAAAGGTCAGACGGACACCTAGGTGGCTGCCACTTCTTATAATTAGTATGAAATAGCTCTCTATTATGTAACACGAATAACTGTGATTATCGAGCGGGCGCGAAGCGCCCGTGAGGTTTCTCGTCAACTTACTAGACAAATTTACATTTGACCCGGCCTGAACCAGCTTGAACCGGCTCGAACCGGCTCGAACCGGCCCGAACCGGCCCGACCCGACTCGGCCATACAGACAGACGCTTTTCGGAAGCTAATAACTTTGCAAACGAAAACCCCATCTCCGATTGAGATGGGGTTTTCACCATTGGATAGGACCATCAAATCAATTTTGTTTTTGTTATGGTGCGTTCTGATAGGGGTGCTACCACAGCGCGTGACACCCGCAGACGTCGAAATGAACACAAATCATTCTTGATAAAAAATGGCTTGATTTATATAAGCATTCGTTTTGTATACGCTGAAGCATGCAGCGTTCAGGACGTACTCCCTTTTAGCGGATTCGAGAAAGGAGATCATGAACAATTTAATACAACTTAATTTTTATGTTGGCATGCATGGAGGCCTGGCAATTTTTATGGGGTAATAAAAGGACTAAAATGACTGTGTTACGTGTGCTCCCGTACCGTTTCATATTTCAAACCTGTTTTAGCTTTACCAGTGCGCGCCCGCTCAGTTATCGCCCCAAAAAGGCGTTTTACTGGCATGTATCCCAAACAGCGATGAGCGAATCGCCTGGCAGTGCCTATCGAATGTAAAGCCGTTTGAACAATCCACCATGAATATTTCCAAAGAAGTTATATATTATATTATTATATAGTATATTAAGTAAGTATATTAAGTTATTCACCTATCACCTGTTATAGTTCTAAATATAAAAAATAAAGCTGCTAGATACACCTAAAAATTGCGTTCCTAAGTAAAAATTACAAGGTAAAACTGATTTGCCTTCACATTGTCGCGAACCGTACTGATGGTTCATTCTGCGCTTCGTCCCCCCACTCAAAAATCCGTGGCGACGCCCCTGGTTACACGGTCATGGTTATATGACCATGGTTGCATTGTATGGTCATGGTTGCATTGTGTGGTCATGGTTGCATTGTATGGTCATGGTTGCATTGTATGGTCATGGTTGCATTGTATGGTCATGGTTGCATTGTATGGTCATGGTTGCATTGTATGGTCATGGTTGCATTGTATGGTCATGGTTGCATTGTATGGTCATGGTTGCATTGTATGGTCATGGTTGCATTGTATGGTCATGGTTGCATTGTATGGTCATGGTTGCATGGTCGAGCAAGCTGCGTGGTTAAGCACAGATAAATGAGTAACGATAGCGCAGCAAGGCGAGCAGAGCGTTCGTCATTCTTCCAGTAAGACACGGTATCATGAAGGATGTTCGAGCTATAAACCTTCGATTGAGGAATATACGTGCCTGTAATTTCGGACCAATAATTGGATCGAGGAAAAACACGAAGCAATCTAACGGTCTGATCAAAGATTGGTGAAGACAACAATTTTATGCTAAGTCCAAGAGAAAAACAAAGGTCGGTCAAAGGCCAATATCATGGCAGAAGAGCGATAGATATCATACTGGTAACCGCGCAACACTTTAGGAACAGGTTATGGATGACGTGTCAGACATTTTACATATATATATATATAATTAATAACCAGTTAAAACAATCATGTCGTTGAACCACGTCACACAAACTGAAGTCAGTCAGGGAAATGCTTATTTACGTCATCCAGATCACGCAAGTTTGAATGAATTCCATTTTTCCAGTATGCCGCCTAACAACTGACAGTATCGTGACCAATTATGGGACAACAGTTTTACAGTCGACAGACAGTAAAAACACAGGACATAATCAAATACAAAAAAAGAAAGACGTTTTCAATAGTTGCCAAGCGAATAACTGAAAAGCGGCCTACCAGTTTGTGCCAACTGACCCTATCGTGATTATTGTGAAAGACAACTGAATGTGCTAATTGGCGGTCATTTCTGAGAAAGTTTTGAATATTCGTTCAACCCTGAACACGACTTATTCAATTGTAAGCACATTTTTATCAATTCAAATTACGGGGGCGAGAACAAGTCGGCAGCAGGTGACCTATACTTAGCAGAACTACTTCACGACATTGGGCATAAGATTACAAGCCACCATACTGGAATGCTGCACTGCTGCAGGAAAGGTTTCCTATGCTGAATATATGGAAGTGAGTTCGTTGACAATACAGCGGAAAATAGTGTATCGTGTTGAAAACTCAACAAGCTTCTCCGGGCAATACGTCAGCATTCGTAATTGCTAGCCGATCCAAATACATCAAACCAATTTAATTAAAATTTAGGCGAATACTGAAGTGCAATGGTCAGAAGTTATTAGGTCGGGCAAAATCATTTACAACGGTCGATGCTCCTATTCACTCTCTTTCAACTACAGATTGATCTTGAACAGGCTCCTATTTGACACATGAAAACAACATGATCAATGGCAGCAAGGTCGATGAAGAAAAAAACGCAAAGGAACACTCAAAACTTAGTTCAATATTTAAAGGGAAATAATGACCTTTTCCCACAAAAATGAAGTTAGCACATGAAATCGACAGACGAGGCCAAAATATGATGTAAATTCATCGCATTTTGCATATAAAAATTCCTTCCGAGAGATATTTCAAGTTAATCTTGATAAGCGTTTCACACTTTTAACGACCGGTTCTTGCCAAGTACTTTTCGGTTTCCATCAAACTCCGGGCTTTTCTCGTATTGCTTTATACGCAATGGTATGGACAATATATTTTTGTGTTCTGCTTGTTGTGATTATATAGCCGCCCATCCTTTACAATAAACCATTGAAAAACAAACCTGGCAATTCAATCGGAAGCTCATCGATGCACGTCGACGGCGACCTATTTAGTGTCGGCGATTTGTTTCGAAGTGCCCATTCAACAACGTTGAACAGATTGATACAAAAGCGTTCCTTGTGTCGCTTTCCAATAGTGGAGGGAAAATACCGATCATTAATTTTCCCAAACTTCCAACTTTGAATTAGGGAATAATTTTATTTAATTCTTAAATTTAGATCACATCATTGTAATACCATAACGGTAGCCAAAGACATTGTTGCTAACCAAATCAAAAGGTCATTATTTCCCTTTAACACAAACATCATGTTCTGCCACTGCGCACCCTTGCCGTTCTCCATGACTTCTGCGTAGCATGTATCAAGCTGTGCGGGAGCGGGAGGGGGGACTCACTCGTTCAGGAAGGGGTCATCCAGCAGCATGGCGGCGGTGGCTCGCTTCTCCGGGTTCGCCTCGAAGCAGCTCAGCAGGAACTTCCTGGCCTTGTCTGAGAGCGACTCGGGAATCTGCGGGTGCATCTTGTAGAAGCCCACCTAGGAATGGGCAGATCAGTTAGCGTTACCGTGGGAGCTGCGGGACGGCGGACCTGGGACAGAGACGGACATACACGTGCCACTGGGTTGCTCCGCTCATCAGTTGGTGCTGACAAAACAGATCTGCAACAGTGCTGCTCAGACGTACCACTATGCTGAACTTATCATCACTGCCACCAACATCGTCTTGCTGACAGTCGCACATCTCCACCAGCCCGGCTCTCCTCTAGAGCGGTCAACTCCGGACCGGGCCGGCCAGCCGCCGATCGCCTACCTTGAACATGGCGGCCTCTGGCGATCCGAGCTCGATGAACGGCGGCTTGCCGGTGGCCATCTCCACCACGGTACAGCCCACTGACCAGATGTCGGCCTGCGGGACACAGACAGACCCGTGTGTGATGAGAGGCGTATCTCAGACACGCGGCACCGGCTCAGCTCGGCGGCAGACACGCGGCGAGGACTGCATAGCGGACCGCCACAGGGTAGGTGGCGCTGCCTGCTGACTGCAGCAGCTGGTCAGGCGGCGCTGACAGGTTGGATGACTGATGGGACGGGGAGCGTAGGGGAGCGCAGGGCAGCGCAGGGCAGCGCAGGGCAGCGCAGGGCAGCGCAGGGAAGCGCAGGACAGCGCAGGGGAGCACAGGGGAGCGCAGGGCAGCGCAGGGCAGCGCCCTGGTCAAATGGCAGGCGGGGGACGCCGCGGGGTGAGGGAACGAAGGCGCCGACGGCACCACGACGACGGGGAGACCAGCGGTCAGGAATGGCACGCCGAAGCACTTCCCGCTCCTCGCGATGGGAACACTCAGCTTCGCATACGCGCCTGGATGCGTCCGGCTGAAAACAACGGTACAACAGCTTATACTGTCTGCGGTGGGCAATTCCACCTAGACGCCACTGACCGCTCCCAAATGGGTGCGTCATAAGCAGCTTGTCCAGTTCTCATAACTGTTTAGGAAACAAGTTGCTGAACTGCTTTGGCGCTGGCAGATAAACGCTTACAGGATAGACTGGACTGGACTTTCCGCACACGTAATATTCCGGCATTTTCGACGGTATCTCAGATAAACGAGTATAACACCGGATTCACGGCAGTTGCTGATAACGACCCGCGCCTCGGATTTCCGAGAAGGCGCAGCGGTGACTGTGACAAGACCCGAAGGTCTCTGGTTAAACAAACGATGAGCTTAGCAAACACAAATGCGGTACAGACGAACCAAACACCAGGAAAATGCATGCACGGCAGTCAGCCCGTCCCCGGATATACAACAAGAGTATCACTTAATGGTATGTGGCAAGGTTGTTCGGACCCGGCAAGGCCAGCGCCAGCTCAGATCGGGAGTTTCTTCATTTTCCTCCCTTTCAACGTTGACCCTGATCAGTGATCACAAAGGCGTATCAACTATCACATGCAATAAACGCTCACCGAACCACGACACTTGGCCCGCCATTGCCACTCCCATGCTCCCTATCTCTCAATCCTACAATATCCACCCAAAACAGTGCAACTAAGCCAACACTTTACATAGGCCCTTTGTATCGAATACTACAAACACCAGACACGGAAGAAACATTACATATCTCAACACATCTAATCGTGGTGGAGCACATCCGGATGGATTTAGTCCAGTGGTTCCCAAACGGTGGGGCATGACCCCATTTGGGGTAACGGAGCCATTTTAAAATGGCATGCAGAGCAGCTAAACAGCACGAATCAGCCCACCATCGGATTTCCGGCACGCGCTGCGCGGAAGTACTGTGTACTGCGTAGGCTAATTTGTCCTGTTTAGCTGCTCTGCATGCCATTTTAAACAGACAGGTTTCCGTTTTGAAGCGTAAAGTAAAAGGAACACGTAAGAAATCGGTGCATTGTGTGCAGCTGTTATATTGTCTGAGTATGTTTTAGCCGAGGGCTGCATCAAAGCTGTCTTAGCGTGATTTTCCAATCCTTTCGAGCCGTGCCCTAAACAAAAACTGCTGCCATTCCCGACGACGTATCTGTGTGAAGTCGGTTTTACGACCATGGTAGCCATCACAACAAGGTCGAGGAACCGTCTGAACCCAGAACACGATTTTCGGTGCGCCTTGTCAGCAAAGAAGCCCAGAATTGAGAAATTGGTGAAGAAAAGGGAATAAATACATGTGCGCTCCCAGTTTTTTTTTTTTCATTGCGAGTTGCGACGCTCCGATGGAAGCGTGTAAACAGGTGCAATTAACACATTGGGGAACAACGCTATTTTGGATAAATCGGTATACATTTTGAAGGGTGGGGTAATGGCCTCCTCTGACTGCTGAACAGGGCTAATTGTGTCGTGAGGGCTGGGAACCACTGCTCTAGTCTATCTCGTCAGATTGTGTCGGGAGGGCTGGGAACCACTGATCTCGTCTATCTCGTCAGATTGTGTCGGGAGGGCTGGGAACCACTGATCTCGTCTATCTCGTCAGATTGTGTCGGGAGGGCTGGGAACCACTGATCTCGTCTATCTCGTCAGATTGTGTCGGGAGGGCTGGGAACCACTGATCTAGTCTATCTCGCCAGATTGTGGCGGGAGGGCTGGGAGCCACTGATCTCGTCTATCTCGTCAGATTGTGTCGGGAGGGCTGGGAACCACTGATCTAGTCTATCTCGTCAGATTGTGTCGGGAGGGCTGGGAACCACTGATCTCGACTATCTCGTCAGATTGTGTCGGGAGGGCTGGGAACCACTGATCTCGTCTATCTCGTCAGATTGTGTCGGGAGGGCTGGGAACCACTGATCTCGTCTATCTCGTCAGATTGTGTCGGGAGGGCTGGGAACCACTGATCTAGTCTATCTCGTCAGATTGTGTCGGGAGGGCTGGGCACCACTGATCTCGTCTATCTCGTCAGATTGTGTCGGGAGGGCTGGGAACCACTGATCTAGTCTATCTCGTCAGATTGTGTCGGGAGGGCTGGGAACCACTGATCTCGTCTATCTCGTCAGATTGTGTCGGGAGGGCTGGGAACCACTGATCACGTCTATCTCGTCAGATTGTGTCGGGAGGGCTGGGAACCACTGATCTAGTCTTATCTCGTCAGATTGTGTCGGGAGGGCTGGGAACCACTGATCTAGTCTTATCTCGTCAGATTGTGTCGGGAGGGCTGGGAACCACTGATCTAGTCTATCTCGTCAGATTGTGTCGGGAGGGCTGGGAACCACTGATCTAGTCTTATCTCGTCAGATTGTGTCGGGAGGGCTGGGAACCACTGATCTAGTCTATCTCGTCAGATTGTGTCGGGAGGGCTGGGAACCACTGATCTAGTCTATCTCGTCAGATTGTGTCGGGAGGGCTGGGAACCACTGATCTAGTCTTATCTCGTCAGATTGTGTCGGGAGGGCTGGGAACCACTGATCTAGTCTTATCTCGTCAGATTGTGTCGGGAGGGCTGGGAACCACTGATCTAGTCTATCTCGTCAGATTGTGTCGGGAGGGCTGGGAACCACTGATCTAGTCTTATCTCGTCAGATTGTGTCGGGAGGGCTGGGAACCACTGATCTAGTCTATCTCGTCAGATTGTGTCGGGAGGGCTGGGAACCACTGATCACGTCTATCTCGTCAGATTGTGTCGGGAGGGCTGGGAACCACTGATCTAGTCTATCTCGTCAGATTGTGTCGGGAGGGCTGGGAACCACTGATCTCGTCTATCTCGTCAGATTGTGTCGGGAGGGCTGGGAACCACTGATCTAGTCTTATCTCGTCAGATTGTGTCGGGAGGGCTGGGAACCACTGATCTAGTCTATCTCGTCAGATTGTGTCGGGAGGGCTGGGAACCACTGATCACGTCTATCTCGTCAGATTGTGTCGGGAGGGCTGGGAACCACTGCTCTAGTCTATCTCGTCAGATTGTGTCGGGAGGGCTGGGAACCACTGATCTCGTCTATCTCGTCAGATTGTGTCGGGAGGGCTGGGAACCACTGATCTAGTCTTATCTCGTCAGATTGTGTCGGGAGGGCTGGGAACCACTGATCTAGTCTTATCTCGTCAGATTGTGTCGGGAGGGCTGGGAACCACTGATCTAGTCTATCTCGTCAGATTGTGTCGGGAGGGCTGGGAACCACTGATCTAGTCTTATCTCGTCAGATTGTGTCGGGAGGGCTGGGAACCACTGATCTAGTCTTATCTCGTCAGATTGTGTCGGGAGGGCTGGGAACCACTGATCTAGTCTATCTCGTCAGATTGTGTCGGGAGGGCTGGGAACCACTGATCTAGTCTATCTCGTCAGATTGTGTCGGGAGGGCTGGGAACCACTGTTCTAGTCTATCTCGTCAGAGAGCAGCATTGAGGACGGAGTGTGGCTGACAAACCGATAGAGGGCAGCTCTGTGCAGAGGCGAAACCGACCAAGGGGTGCTGCAGGCGAAACCGACCAAGGGGTGCTACAGGCGAAACCAAGGGGTGCTACAGGCGAAACCGACCAAGGGGTGCTACAGGCGAAACCAAGGGGTGCTACAGGCGAAACCGATCAAGGGGTGCTACAGGCGAAACCGACCAAGGGGTGCTACAGGCGAAACCGACCAAGGGGTGCTACAGGCGAAACCGACCAAGGGGTGCTACAGGCGAAACCGACCAAGGGGTGCTACAGGCGAAACCAACCAAGGGGTGCTGCAGGCGAAACCGATCAAGGGGTGATACAGGCGAAACCGATCAAGGTGTGCTACAGGCGAAACCGACCAAGGGGTGCTACAGGCGAAACCAACCAAGGGGTGCTGCAGGCGAAACCGACCAAGGGGTGCTACATCCTTGCTAGAACTTTTTAATTCATGCTGAAGAAGAAAAAAAAAAACACATAAAATGACAAGCAGTCGAAGGCTCTTAGACCAGCTGCACTCCTCGGAAGCTTTCTACAGATTTCACCCTTCTGTGTATTGTTCCTGTCGCATAAACTTAGTTAAAATCGGACATGTAGTAATTGTTCATCAATGTTTAGTGCCTGTGCTGGTGCGCGCTGCCACTGACCGGCGCGCCGTATCCGCGCTGTCCCTTGTCGATGACCTCGGGCGCCATGTACTGCAGCGTGCCGGTGAACGTCTCGGCGGTGGGACACAGGCCAGCCAGCCGCTTACTGGTGCCGAAGTCGGAGATCTTCACCATGCCACTGTACGTGTTCACCAGCACGTTGTCGCCTGGAAAGGGACATATGTATGGTGATGACTTTGGCTTACGGACGCCGAAGCTGACAAGGTCATACAGCGCCCATGACTGAACTGCAAAGCTGGTGGTGGTGTCACGAGGGGTGGTCAGTTTAACGAAGCAGCGAGTGCGAATAATCGAGTTGAGGTGCGGTTTCTCGCAATTGAACAGATTGGTATCTCTATGTTTAGATGGTATTGGTCAGAAATAGATGACACGGGGAGATAAGCGTTAGGGGCTATCACATTGCTCCCAAATCCGACAACTCTGGTGTACCCCCCCCCCAAAAAAAAAAGTCGATGGGCTGCTTTGAATCCAGCCTCCACAATTCAAGAAAATCGCTCATTTTGAACCAAATTTCCGGCGTCTTAGAACCCCCCACGAACACTGTGGCAGCCAAGTCGAGCAGGTGACCGGGTGCATTAACAAATGGCGCCCGCAGTAAACGGTCTCGCAGCAGCATCAACAAACGGCCCCGGCCCCGCCACCCTCCCGCCGCCGCCACCCACCTTTGATGTCGCGGTGAACGATCTTCTGGTCGTGCAGGTACTTCACTCCCTCGAGGATCTGTTTGGTGTAGTAGGCGATGGTGGCTTCGTTCTTCAGCGGCCCCCACTTGAGCTTCAACAGGGCCGACAGACTGCCTCCAGGAACCTGGCGGCATCACGCAGATACGCGTCCATAACCGACTCTCACCCACCACCTGAGCCGGCCATCATACGCAGACCTGTCTTCTTTGCAACTGTTCGTCATTGATGGGCTAATTTCACATGAGGTTAAACAAAATGAAGGGAAATGACAAGAGCTAGCAGGTGTAAACTACAAGTCAACTCTTAAGGATGAAGGACTCTTAAGGATTGCTGTTTTAACAAGCATAGCTTTGACAACATCGTAAGTGTCAGTCCGATACGGCCAGTACGCATCAAAAGCCCATCAATTAGTGCATAAGAGACGAGCAGCATATCGGGGGCACGTCCGGCTCCTACCCACCTCCTCCATGAATATTGCCCTACCCACCTCCTCCATGAATATTGTGTCCTACCCACCTCCTCCATGAATATTGTGTCCTACCCACCTCCTCCATGAATATTGTCCTACCCACCTCCTCCATGAATATTGTCCTACCCACATCCTCCATGAATATTGTGTCCTACCCACCTCCTCCATGAATATTGTCCTACCCACCTCCTCCATGAATATTGTGTCCTACCCACCTCCTCCATGAATATTGTCCTACCCACCTCCTCCATGAATATTGTCCTACCCACATCCTCCATGAATATTGTGTCCTACCCACCTCCTCCATGAATAGTGTCCTACCCACCTCCTCCATGAATATTGCCCTACCCACCTCCTCCATGAATATTGTCCTACCCACCTCCTCCATGAATATTGTGTCCTACCCACCTCCTCCATGAATATTGTGTCCTACCCACCTCCTCCATGAATATTGTCCTACCCACCTCCTCCATGAATATTGTCCTATCCACCTCCTCCATGAATATTGTGTCCTTCCCACCTCCTCCATGAATATTGTGTCCTACCCACCTCCTCCATGAATATTGTCCTACACACCTCCTCCATGAATATTGTCCTACCCACCTCCTCCATGAATAGTGTCCTACCCACCTCCTCCATGAATATTGTGTCCTACCCACCTCCTCCATGAATATTGTGTCCTACCCACCTCCTCCATGAATATTGTCCTACCCACCTCCTCCATGAATATTGTCCTACACACCTCCTCCATGAATATTGTGTCCTACCCACCTCCTCCATGAATATTGTCCTACCCACCTCCTCCATGAATATTGTCCTACCCACCTCCTCCATGAATATTGTCCTACCCACCTCCTCCATGAATATTGTCCTACCCACCTCCTCCATGAATATTGTGTCCTACCCACCTCCTCCATGAATATTGTGTCCTACCCACCTCCTCCATGAATATTGTGTCCTACCCACCTCCTCCATGAATATTGTCCTACCCACCTCCTCCATGAATATTGTCCTACACACCTCCTCCATGAATATTGTGTCCTACCCACCTCCTCCATGAATATTGTGTCCTACCCACCTCCTCCATGAATATTGTCCTACCCACCTCCTCCATGAATATTGTCCTACACACCTCCTCCATGAATATTGTGTCCTACCCACCTCCTCCATGAATATTGTGTCCTACCCACCTCCTCCATGAATATTGTCCTACCCACCTCCACCATGAATATTGTGTCCTACCCACCTCCTCCATGAATATTGTCCTACCCACCTCCTCCATGAATATTGTCCTACCCACCTCCTCCATGAATATTGTCCTACCCACCTCCTCCATGAATATTGTGTCCTACCCACCTCCTCCATGAATATTGTGTCCTACCCACCTCCTCCATGAATATTGTGTCCTACCCACCTCCTCCATGAATATTGTCCTACCCACCTCCTCCATGAATATTGTCCTACCCACCTCCTCCATGAATATTGTGTCCTACCCACCTCCTCCATGAACATTGTGTCCTACCCACCTCCTCCATGAATATTGTGTCCTACCCACCTCCTCCATGAATATTGTGTCCTACCCACCTCCTCCATGAATATTGTGTCCTACCCACCTTCTCCATGAATATTGTGTCCTACCCACCTCCTCCATGAATATTGTGTCCTACCCACCTCCTCCATGAATATTGTGTCCTACCCACCTCCTCCATGAATATTGTCCTACCCACCTCCTCCATGAATATTGTCCTACCCACCTCCTCCATGAATATTGTCCTACCCACCTCCTCCATGAATATTGTCCTACCCACCTCCTCCATGAATATTGTGTCCTACCCACCTCCTCCATGAATATTGTGTCCTACCCACCTCCTCCATGAATATTGTCCTACCCACCTCCTCCATGAATATTGTGTCCTACCCACCTCCTCCATGAATATTGTGTCCTACCCACCTCCTCCATGAATATTGTCCTACCCACCTCCTCCATGAGTATTGTGTCCTACCCACCTCCTCCATGAATATTGTCCTACCCACCTCCTCCATGAATATTGTGTCCTACCCACCTCCTCCATGAATATTGTGTCCTACCCACCTCCTCCATGAATATTGTCCTACCCACCTCCTCCATGAATATTGTCCTACACACCTCCTCCATGAATATTGTGTCCTACCCACCTCCTCCATGAATATTGTCCTACCCACCTCCTCCATGAATATTGTCCTACCCACCTTCTCCATGAATATTGTGTCCTACCCACCTCCTCCATGAATATTGTGTCCTACCCACCTCCTCCATGAATATTGTCCTACCCACCTCCTCCATGAATATTGTGTCCTACCCACCTCCTCCATGAATATTGTGTCCTACCCACCTCCTCCATGAATATTGTCCTACACACCTCCTCCATGAATATTGTCCTACCCACCTCCTCCATGAATATTGTGTCCTACCCACCTCCTCCATGAATGTTGTGTCCTACCCACCTCCTCCATGAATATTGTGTCCTACCCACCTCCTCCATGAATATTGTCCTACCCACCTCCTCCATGAATATTGTGTCCTACCCACCTCCTCCATGAATATTGTCCTACCCACCTTCTCCATGAATATTGTGTCCTACCCACCTCCTCCATGAATATTGTCCTACCCACCTCCTCCATGAATATTGTCCTACACACCTCCTCCATGAATATTGTGTCCTACCCACCTCCTCCATGAATATTGTCCTACCCACCTCCTCCATGAATATTGTCCTACCCACCTCCTCCATGAATATTGTGTCCTACCCACCTCCTCCATGAATATTGTGTCCTACCCACCTCCATGAATAGTGTCCTACCCACCTCCTCCATGAATATTGTGTCCTACCCACCTCCTCCATGAATATTGTCCTACCCACCTCCTCCATGAATATTGTCCTACCCACCTCCTCCATGAATATTGTCCTACCCACCTCCTCCATGAATATTGTGTCCTACTCACCTCCTCCATGAATATTGTGTCCTACCCACCTCCTCCATGAATATTGTGTCCTACCCACATCCTCCATGAATATTGTCCTACCCACCTCCTCCATGAATATTGTCCTACCCACCTCCTCCATGAATATTGTGTCCTACCCACCTCCTCCATGAATATTGTCCTACCCACCTCCTCCATGAATATTGTGTCTTACCCACCTCCTCCATGAATATTGTGTCCTACCCACCTCCTCCATGAATATTGTCCTACCCACCTCCTCTATGAATATTGTGTCCTACCCACCTCCTCCATGAATATTGTCCTACCCACCTCCTCCATGAATATTGTGTCCTACCCACCTCCTCCATGAATATTGTGTCCAACCCACCTCCTCCATGAATAGTGTCCTACCCACCTCCTCCATGAATATTGTGTCCTACCCACCTCCTCCATGAATATTGTCCTACCCACCTCCTCCATGAATATTGTGTCCTACCCACCTCCTCCATGAATATTGTCCTACCCACCTCCTCCATGAATATTGTCCTACCCACCTCCTCCATGAATATTGTCCTACCCACCTCCTCCATGAATATTGTGTCCTACTCACCTCCTCCATGAATATTGTGTCCTACCCACCTCCTCCATGAATATTGTGTCCTACCCACATCCTCCATGAATATTGTCCTACCCACCTCCTCCATGAATATTGTGTCCTACCCACCTCCTCCATGAATATTGTCCTACCCACCTCCTCCATGAATATTGTGTCCTACCAACCTCCTCCATGAATATTGTCCTACCGACCTCCTCCATGAATATTGTGTCCTACCCACCTCCTCCATGAATATTGTGTCCTACCCACCTCCTCCATGAATATTGTCCTACCCACCTCCTCCATGAATATTGTGTCCTACCCACATCCTCCATGAATATTGTGTCCTACCCACCTCCTCCATGAATATTGTGTCCTACCCACCTCCTCCATGAATATTGTCCTACCCACCTCCTCCATGAATATTGTGTCCTACCCACCTCCTCCATGAATATTGTGTCCTACCCACCTCCTCCATGAATATTGTGTCCTACCCACCTCCTCCATGAATATTGTCCTACCCACCTCCTCCATGAATATTGTCCTACCCACCTCCTCCATGAATATTGTCCTACCCACCTCCTCCATGAATATTGTCCTACCCACCTCCTCCATGAATATTGTGTCCTACCCACCTCCTCCATGAATATTGTCCTACCCACCTCCTCCATGAATATTGTCCTACCCACCTCCTCCATGAATATTGTCCTACCCACCTCCTCCATGAATATTGTGTCCTACCCACCTCCTCCATGAATAGTGTCTTACCCACCTCCTCCATGAATATTGTCCTACCCACCTCCTCCATGAATATTGTCCTACCCACCTCCTCCATGAATATTGTCCTACCCACCTCCTCCATGAATATTGTCCTACCCACCTCCTCCATGAATATTGTCCTACCCACCTCCTCCATGAATATTGTGTCCTACCCACCTCCTCCATGAATAGTGTCCTACCCACCTCCTCCATGAATATTGTCCTACACACCTCCTCCATGAATATTGTGTCCTACTCACCTCCTCCATGAATATTGTCTTACCCACCTCCTCCATGAATATTGTGTCCTACCCACCTCCTCCATGAATATTGTGTCCTACCCACCTCCTCCATGAATATTGTCCTACCCACCTCCTCCATGAATATTGTCCTACCCACCTCCTCCATGAATATTGTGTCCTACCCACCTCCTCCATGAATATTGTCCTACCCACCTCCTCCATGAGTATTGTGTCCTACCCACCTCCTCCATTAATATTGTGTCCTACCCACCTCCTCCATGAATATTGTGTCCTACCCACCTCCTCCATGAATATTGTCCTACCCACCTCCTCCATGAATATTGTGTCCTACCCACCTCCTCCATGAATATTGTGTCCTACCCACCTCCTCCATGAATATTGTCCTACCCACCCCCTCCATGAATATTGTGTCCTACCCACCTCCTCCATGAATATTGTCCTACCCACCTCCTCCATGAATATTGTGTCCTACCCACCTCCTCCATGAATACTGTGTCCTACCGACCTCCTCCATGAATATTGTGTCCTACCCACCTCCTCCATGAATATTGTGTCCTACCCACCTCCTCCATGAATATTGTCCTACCCACCTCCTCCATGAATATTGTCCTACCCACCTCCTCCATGAATATTGTGTCCTACCCACCTCCTCCATGAATATTGTGTCCTACCCACCTCCTCCATGAATATTGTGTCCTACCCACATCCTCCATGAATATTGTGTCCTACCCACATCCTCCATGACAATTGTATCCTACCCACCTCCTCCATGAATATTGTGTCCTACCCACCTCCTCCATGAATATTGTCCTACCCACCTCCTCCATGAATATTGTGTCCTACCCACCTCCTCCATGAATATTGTGTCCTACCCACCTCCTCCATGAATATTGTGTCCTACCCACCTCCTCCATGAATTTTGTCCTACCCACCACCTCCATGAATATTGTCCTACCCACCTCCTCCATGAATATTGTCCTACCCACCTCCTCCATGAATATTGTCCTACCCACCTCCTCCATGAATATTGTGTCCTACCAACCTCCTCCATGAATATTGTCCTACCCACCTCCTCCATGAATATTGTGTCCTACCCACCTCCTCCATGAATATTGTGTCCTACCCACCTCCTCCATGAATATTGTCCTACCCACCTCCTCCATGAATATTGTCCTACCCACCTCCTCCATGAATATTGTGTCCTACCCACCTCCTCCATGAATATTGTGTCCTACCCACCTCCTCCATGAATATTGTGTCCTACCCACCTCCTCCATGAATATTGTGTCCTACCCACCTCCTCCATGAATATTGTGTCCTACCCACCTCCTCCATGAATATTGTGTCCTACCCACCTCCTCCATGAATATTGTCCTACCCACCTCCTCCATGAATATTGTCCTACCCACCACCTCCATGAATATTGTGTCCTACCCACCTCCTCCATGAATATTGTGTCCTACCCACCTCCTCCATGAATATTGTGTCCTACCCACCTCCTCCATGAATATTGTGTCCTACCCACCTCCTCCATGAATATTGTCCTACCCACCTCCTCCATGAATATTGTCCTACCCACCTCCTCCATGAATATTGTGTCCTACCCACCACCTCCATGAATATTGTCCTACCCACCTCCTCCATGAATATTGTGTCCTACCCACCTCCTCCATGAATATTGTGTCCTACCCACATCCTCCATGACAATTGTGTCCTACCCACCTCCTCCATGAATATTTTGAAGAATCCGTCGGACGAGACGGAGCCGAGGTATTGTACAATGTTCCTGTGACGCAGTTGTTTGTGTAGGTTGATTTCCTCGTGCAGAGGCTGTACATCACTGTGGGGGCGAAATATCACCGATCAGTCACAGGCTACACACGTCACAGTCTGGGTAGACTCACAGTCAGAGCCTGGACATCATCCTCCTCCTGAGATATGATCCGATCTATCCTGATGTGGACATTAAATAGACCCAGTCTAACCCTCGTCTCCTCCTGAGATATGATCCGATCTATCCTGATGTGGACATTAAATAGACCCAGTCTAACCCTCGTCTCCTCCTGAGACATGATCCGATCTATCCTGATGTGGACATTAAATAGACCCAGTCTAACCCTCGTCTCCTCCTGAGATATGATCCGATCTATCTTGATGTGGACATTAAATAGACCCAGTCTAACCCTCGTCTCCTCCTGAGATATGATCTGATCTATCCTGATGTGGACATTAAATAGACCCAGTCTAACCCTCGTCTCCTCCTGAGATATGATCCGATCTATCCTGATGTGGACATTAAATAGACCCAGTCTAACCCTCGTCTCCTCCTGAGATATGATCCGATCTATCCTGATGTGGACATTAAATAGACCCAGTCTAACCCTCGTCTCCTCCTGAGATATGATCCGATCTATCCTGATTTGGACATTAAATAGACCCAGTCTAACCCTCGTCTCCTCCTGAGATATGATCCGATCTATCCTGATGTGGACATTAAATAGACCCAGGCTAACCCTCGTCTCCTCCTGAGATATGATCCGATCTATCCTGATGTGGACATTAAATAGACCCAGTCTAACCCTCGTCTCCTCCTGAGATATGATCCGATCTATCCTGATGTGGACATTAAATAGACCCAGTCTAACCCTCGTCCACCACACATAAACCTAAACATGAGCGTGAGATGTCAACCGCTCAGTCACATGCCACAACATCACATGTTGTGACCAAACGCTTCACACCACCACACATCGCGCATCACGCATCACGCATCACGCATCACGCATCACGCATCACGCATCACGCATCACGCATCACGCATCACACATCGCCCAGTCACATGCCACACCATCACATGTTACACACCAAACGCTTCCTTCACACCACCACACATCGCGCATCACAAATCACACACCGCGCATCACACATCACACATACCATACACATCGCGCATCACACATCACACATCGCGCATCACACATCACACACCGCGCATCACGCATCACACATCACACACCGCGCATCACACATCACACATACCATACACATCGCGCATCACACATGTCACACCATCCCATATCGCAACGCTGGTGTCTGGAGCAGCGGAGCACTCACCCCAGATTCTTCTCCGGGATCTCCTTGACGGCGATGCGCACCTGCGTGGTGAGGTCTCGTGCGGCGTACACCACGCCGTACGTGCCCTTACCGAGCACGATCCGGTGGTCCATCTCATCCGCCTCGTACTCAAACTGAAACACGGGCCACGGGTCAGATCTCATCCAACTCGTGCTCAAACTGAAACACGGGTCACGGGCCACGGGTCAGATCTCATCCAACTCGTACTCAAACTGAAACACGGGTCACGGGCCACGGGTCAGATCTCATCCAACTCGTACTCAAACTGAAACAGCAGGAGTCCCGAACCAGCACAGGTCAACAGAGGGCGCCTCGAACTGAAACCCTGACGTCACGGGACGTCCGGACGGACAGGCTAAAAGAGGACGTCACATCAGTCATGATTGGGGCTGATTGGGGCTTACGGGCACCACAACTACCAAGGTTATTTGGAGCATTCACAACCGGCCTGCCCGAGCCGGCGAGGACTCCAGCTCGGGTGAGGCTACCACACGAGGCTTCCACACACCGCAACCAACCCGGCTGAACACACTCTGTGGCAGTCGCCCATCGTGGTCAGGTCCCTCCCGTTACGCGTTGCTGCCAACCACTCAACACAGTTTTTAGCAGCTAATCTATCGTGGCGCGCTCCCCTCTGTGACGTGGTACTGCAACAACATTATTCCGGATGGACAACACTCGTAGGCTACGGCACGACGCACGGCATATCCTGTGTATTGCAGTTTTAGCGTGCGATGACTACTTAGGCCATTTTGTTTCAATGCAGTGTCCGCTGTCGAATCGGGCGCGTTACCTCTGGCGCAGTGCCGAGTGACACGTCGTTGCCCAGGTCGTGCACCATGCCCTCCATGTCGGCCGTCATCTGCAGCACCAGGTCGTAGAAGCGCTGCCGCAGCGCCGCCGACGGGAAGAACATCTGGAAGTCGTCAGAGTTCTGGTGCACGTACAGGAACACGCACCGGTCGTCACGCTTGTACTGGCTGTGGAAACACGGGCGCACGGCGGGAGACGGCGTCAGTGAGATGTGGCGCGGGTGTTCAACATCGGGAAGGGGAAGCGAAGTATCATGAAAGGAGGAAAATCGACAACCTGACATCAGTGAGGACTAGTGATAACGGCCTCGCAAGCATTACGATTTCACAATGCGAGTCACAGACCTTCAAACATACGATACAGTGGAAGAAAACCTTCGATTCACCTTCAAATCACCTTCAAATCACCTTGAAAGCCTTCAAATCCTCTGTTAACGCTTGTGACGACACCCCATCTTTAAATTACTTTACTGACTGAGAGCTCAACAAAATAATAGTTGAGTGGGATTACTATCCGTGTCGCTTTCTATCTAAGGTCATAACATGCTGAAGTAGCGTGACTGCCTGTATGCCACGATTGCTATCGTTTGCTACTGATGGTCCAAGTATGGCTTAAACATTGGAAAACTGCACGAACTATTACTTGAGGAGTATTGTGAAGACCAACCAGCCCACACTGCATTTAATGATCATACTTGTGGTCGACTTGCCAATAAAGTAAAGCAGTCACAAACGTTAACCAGCAAAGTAGAAGTAAATGAGTCACAAGCGGCAGATCTTCCACACAAATAGGCCTATCTTCCAGCACCTCCCCATGGCCTCCCAGTGAGCCGCGCCGGCACCCCTGTCACCCACTCTCGGCGTGTACCTGATGCTCTTGATATTGGTCGCCTCGAGCACCCACTCGTGGACGCGGCGACACTTGCCCTTCAGGCTGTCCAGACAGATGTTGGAGATGTGCATCGACGACGTCTCGGCGTCCAGGTTCATCACCACGTAGCTGGGCATGTACTCCTTCGTAGGCTCCAGCACCAGCACCTGCAGCGAGGCACGCACAGGTGTTCAGGTCGGGGCCAGGTCAGGGATCAGGTCAGGGTTCAGGTCTGGGTTCAGGTCAGGGATCAGGTCAGGGATCAGGTCAGGGCTCAGGTCAGGGCTCAGGTCAGGGTTCAGGTCAGGGTTCAGGTCAGGTGTTCAGGTCAGGGCTCAGGTCAGGGCCAGGTCAGGGCTCAGGTCAGGGCTCAGGTCAGGGCTCATGTCAGGGCTCATGTCAGGGCTCAGGTCAGGGCTCAGGTCAGGGCTCAGGTCAGGGCTCAGGCCAGGGCTCAGGTCAGGGTTCAGGTCAGGTCAGGTCAGGTCAGGTCAGAGCACCAGCACCTGGGGCGCACAGTCAGGCACTCACGTCAGGGCTCAAGTCAGTGCTCAGGTCAAATCAGGTCAGGTCAGGGTACCAGCACCTGGGGCACACAGACATATGTTCAGGGGAGGGCTCAGGTCAGGACTCAAGACAGTGCTCAGGTCAGGTCAGGTCAGGTCAGGTCAGAGCACCAGCACCTGGGGCACACGGACAGATGTTCAGGTCAGGGCTCAGGCCAGGACTCAAGTCAGTGCTCAGGTCAAGTCAGGTCAGGTTAGAGCACCAGCACCTGGGGCGCAGTCAGGCACTCACGTCAGGGCTCAGGTGAGGTGAGGGCGGGACACACCAGCACCTGGGTAGCGCATGGCTGGGTGCACCAGCACCTGGGTAGCGCAGTCAGGCACTCACGTCAGGGCTCAGGTGAGGTCAGGGCGGGACACACCAGCACCTGGGTAGCGCACGGCTGGGTGCTTAGGTCAGGGCTCAGGTGAGGTCAGGGCGGGACACACCAGCACCTGGGTAGCGCACGGCTGGGTGCTTAGGTCAGGGCTCAGGTGAGGTCAGGGCGGGACACACCAGCACCTGGGTAGCGCACGGCTGGGTGCTTAGGTCAGGGCTCAGGTGAGGTCAGGGCGGGACACACCAGCACCTGGGTAGCGCATGGCTGGGTGCTTAGGTCAGAGCGAGACGCCGGCAACACGGAGGAAAAACAAACAGATGGAGACCTGCTACACGACCGGAGAGACTTTTGAATTGGTACTACGAAAACACAACACGCAGAAGATATCAAACATCGAAAGCTTCTGAGACTCGCACGTTCGGCGACTTTCGACTGGTCTCATTTAAAAAATACCTTCTGTGTTGTTTTCCCAGCATGAATTCAAAAGTTTCGCGATCGTGCAGCAGGTTTGATATATTTTCCCAGTCTGGTCATGAGAGGCCGTAGAGAGATGGAATGAGCTACTACGACCGGTCAAACGTGGTCCAGACGCTCGAAGTGGCACCTCCATCAGTCACTGTAAACCATCATGAACATAAATACCTAGAACCCAGTCTGACAGCACACAGAACACGACCGCGCCTGTCCGAAAGTTTTTCCTTTCAAAATAATACGGCCACACCCCAGCTCATTCAAAGCATGCCTCTATGAGCCGACCCTGTGGGTGATGATGGCAGCATACCTCGTACATCACAGCTGGGGCAGCGCAGGCCTGACGTGGCGACACATGGCGTCACTGATAACACCGGGCAGTGCCGCGTGGGGACCGCTGTTCCAGGAACTAACCGACTCCGGGGCTGCCCACATGTCGGCGTCACAGACCGCAGCAGTTTCAGGTGGACCGAGGCATTACACCAACGGCGCAAACTGCATTCTTATCACGGCCATCGAGCGAAGTCAGCGCAGAAATAGGAAAGTTTAGCACGGCGCAGAATTCAGCAGAGTTTAGCACATGCTATATAAACCAGGAGTCGGTGTTTTAGATTGGCTCAGGACTGGGTGTCTAACCACCAGGCACATCCTGTCAGTCACGCTGATACTCCAAGACGCACACCAATCGCACGCTGGGTCTCAAGTCCTTTCGCTACAGGACCCGCCTGGTGTCGCTAGCAGTGCCCCTTTCTCGCCGGGACAAGTCTCCCCTTATCACCGCGGTAGTCTCTCTTTCTCGCCGGGACAGTCTCCCTTTCTCGCCGGGACAAGTCTCCCTTTATCGCCGGGACAAGTCTCCCTTTCTCGCCGGGACAGTCTCTCCTCACCGGGACAAATCTCCCCTTCTCACCGCGGCAGTCTCCTTTCTCGCCGGGAAAAGTCTCTCTTTCTCGCCAGGACAATCCCCCTTCTCACCGCGGCAGTCTCCTTTCTCGCCGGGACAAGTCTCCCTTTCTCGCCGGGACAGTCTCCCTTCTCACCGGGAAGCGGATAGTGATGGCGGCTGCCTCCTCCGCGATTCCCTCAGAGAAGTAGTCCATCCAAAAATTGAACACCTCCACCTCAGGAAGCTTCTCAATTTCTTCGGAGTGCTTCCGAAACTTCTGAATCAACGTGATGTTGCCTATAGTAGATTTCAGGTACCTGGAAAGACAACGAAACGTTGGTTGGTTGGAATACCCCAGAACAAAAGTGTGGTATAATTTAGTTTTAGATTTATGATAATAAATGGGCTTAAGGACACGCTTTAGACGTACTGGGTTTCTCACCTACGTAGCGATGACGTCCACTGCCAGATCCACAAAGAAAAAAACATGATTGACAAACGTTATCTTTGTCGCTGTTTCCTTCATTGCTGGTGTCCACACGGCATACAGATAACGAACTCCACAAAATGTTCACGGAAACGAAACCTACAACAATGACCGCCATCGCCGCACGCGAGACGCCGCACGCGAGACACATTCCGCATACCAGCTCTCTCATTAGCAAGCGGGCGTCACTCACCAGTTGGGCGACTTGAGCTTGAACATGCTCTCGGCCAGCGGGCGTCACTCACCAGTTGGGCGACTTGAGCTTGAACATGCTCTCGGCCGCCTGGACGGCTTTGGAGTAGTTCTCGGCCAGCACGCTGATCTCGAAGAACGTGGCGATGTCCCAGTAGTCCTGCAGCGACGACAAGCTGCCCTTCTTGCCGATCAGGTTGTTGAGCGTCATGCCTGCGGTGCGGAGGACAGAGCGTCAGCACAGGAACGGTGTGTGTGTGTGAGGGGGAGGGGGGGGGGGGGGCAGCCGACAGTCAAGTCACAAGAATGACGGGAGACAGCGGTACAAGAAAAGGTAGCAGTGGAGAAGGAACACAACATGTGGTGGTGGCGGTTTGGGGCTGTAGGACGCCGCAAAAATATGGAGCCGTATAACAAGTTGGAAGAGATCATATGGAACAATACTAATATTGGCTGATAAACGGCCATGGATGGAGTACAAATGTGTTACTTTGAGGTGGATATTCCTGTAAGATAAAGGGGCAGGAACACCCGAGCAACGCCAGATGAGTCCGAAGTAACGATGGACCTGATTACCTGTTTGGAGATGACAGATGACGGACAGGTCAGGATGCGGAGCAAGGACACGGTGGTCGGGTTGGGTATGCCACAGAAGTCAGGCTCCACCCTGGAGACAGGACGTCACTCGTGGGTCACTACAGGGGACAGGAGACAGGAGACAGGATACAGGATACAGGATACAGGATACAGGATACAGGATACAGGATACAGGATACATGAGACATGAGACATGAGACATGAGACGGGAGACGGGAGACGGGAGACGGGAGACGGGAGACGGGAGACGGGAGACGGGAGACGGGAGACGGGAGACGGGAGACGGGAGACCGGAGACCGGAGACCGGATACATGAGACATGAGACAGGAGACAGGAAACAGGAGACAGGAGACATGAGACAGGAGACAGGAGACAGGACGAAGCCGGCAGCGAAGGCTCGCCTCGACCCCCAGCCGCTACCGAGGAGTACCCAGAACTAGCCGTCAGCGGCTCGGCCCGGCACACACCGGCCGACATGAATCAGGCCGCGCGCTCACGTAACAGAGGACATTTCCGGCTCATTACGCGAGACCGCAGAACCCGTTCTCATGGACGGGCTGCTTTGATCGGCCAGATACCACACAACTAGTCCGCGCCGGGCGCAGGCGACGACCACATCACTAACCCCGCAGCGCTGCGTCATCGGACACCTGGCATAAGTCATCACCCACGCATGTCGCACTTCCTTCCGGCCATGGATGAACTCTACATACTACACACCACCTGACACCTGGCATGCACGAGCCTTCCCCGTGCTCTCCCCGTGCCTCCCCTGTGCCCTCCCCGTGCCTTCCCCGTGCTCTCCCCGTGCCCTCACCATGCCCTCCCGTGCCCTCCCCGTGCCCTCCCCGTGCCCTTCCCGTATCCTCCCCGCGCCCTCACCGTGCCCTCACCGTGCCCTCACCGTGCCCTCACCGTGCCCTCCCCGTACCCTCCCCGTACCCTCCCCGTACCCTCCCTGTGCCCTCACCATGCCCTCCCCGTGCACTCCCCGTGGCCTCCCCGTGACCTCCCCGTGCCCTCCCTGTGCCCTCACCATGCCCTCCCTGTGCCTTCCCTGTGTCCTCCCCGTGTCCTCCCGTGCCCTCCCTGTGCCCTCCCCGTGCCCTCCCCGTGCCCTACCCGTGCCCTCCCGTGCCCTCCCGTGCCCTCCCGTGCCCTCCCCGTGCCCTCCCTGTGCCCTCCCTGTGCCCTCCCTGTGCCCTCCCCGTGTCCTCCCCGTGCCTTCCCCGTGCCTTCCCCGTGCCTTCCCCGTGCCTTCCCCGTGCCTTCCCCGTGCCTTCCCCGTGCCCTCCCCGTGCCATCCCCGTATCCTCCCCGTGCCCTCCCGTGCCGTGCGCGGCGCCATACCGATCTGCTGCAGCTCGCGGCTCTTGGAGAACTCGTTGCCGGCCACCACCAGCAGCGTGGCCAGGTTGACGCCGGCGTACTCGTTCGGCTGCACCTCGAAGCCTTTGCGGTACCAGTGGATGGCCTTCTCGAGGCTCTCCGTGTCCGTGTGGCACGACTCGACGAAGATGTCCTTGTAGATGCGGCCGCACAGACAGAGCATATCGGGCACGTGGTTCTCAGTGCGCTCCAGCGCCTCGTGGATCACCTTCAGCGCCCGCTCGCGGTCGTTCTCCCCCTTCCGTCTATGGGAAAGGTAGGAGAGCGCAGTTGGACATGGTGCAAAGGACGGAACACACGTGAAAAAAACAACTGAACTCACGTTATGCTATGACAAACCACACACAAGTAGCATGATCAAAATATACATTGCAAGCGGTACAGCTCTAACACTCCCGACAACACTGGGTACGCACTAAGTGTTCAAAGGTCTGTAGAAAAATAGAAAAAGAAAAAGGTCCCGCCAATAATTGACTTGCTTCACTAGGGCATTAAATCCCCCAAATACACGGCTGGATTCCTTGTTCAGTCTCACTACTCTGTTGCCACTCCCCGCTCCTCTCGCGACAACAGTCGCACACCGACCAGCGGCGACACACCCAACTGACCCCGTTCACACAGGGTCACAGCCACACATGCCGGGGCAGGGAGGCACCGCTGCCCGCCGACCGGCGGCAGCTGCGCGTGTCTCTGACGTCACTGAACAAACAGCAGTAACTACCCGCCACTGATTCCTCTCCCCTCCTCCTCTCACCACCAACACCGGAGCTGCTGGAGCCCGCCAAAAGTCAACACACTTGCAGCAAGATGACGAAAACCTCTGAACGCATGCTGTGAGTAATAGCGTACACAAGCACATTTGTTTATCGAGAGCCCCAGACCTGCGGTTCTAGGTTGGTTTCAGTGAGTAAATACTTGTACTGTGCTGTTCTTCACAGTATGATTTCAGAACTTCCCGCAATCGTGTTGCAAGTTTTGTCGATTTTCTCTATTTTGCGGAGCATCGCTTCGTCCAGTGGCCTCCCATCCCGCCTACCCGTCCCGCCCTCCCGTCCCACCCTCCCGTCCCGCCTACCCGCCCCACCTACCCGTCCCGCCTACCCGCCCCACCTACCCGTCCCGCCCTCCCGTCCCACCTACCCGTCCCGCCCTCCCGTCCCACCTACCCGCCCCACCTACCCGTCCCGCCTACCCGTCCCCTCCAGTTCTCACACTGTCCCTGCACACTCTCCGTACAGTTCCTACAGTCCTCGCACACTCCCGCCCAGTCCCCACTCCCCGCACACTCCTGCACACTCTCCGTACAGTTCCTACAGTCCTCGCACACTCCCGCCCAGTCCCCACTCCCGGCACACTCCCGGCACACTCCCGACACACTCCCGGCACACTCCCGCCCAGTCCCCACTCCCCGCACACTCCTGCACACTCTCCGTACAGTTCCTACAGTCCTCGCACACTCCCGCCCAGTCCCCACTCCCCGCACACTCCTGCACACTCTCCGTACAGTTCCTACAGTCCTCGCACACTCCCGCCCAGTCCCCACTCCCGGCCCACTCCCGGCACACTCCCGGCACACTCCCGACACACTCCCGGCACACTCCCGCCCAGTCCCCACTCCCCGCACACTCCTGCACACTCTCCGTACAGTTCCTACAGTCCTCGCACACTCCCGCCCCCACTCCCCGCACACTCCCGGCACACTCCTGACACACTCCCGGCACACTCCTGACACACTCCCGACACACTCCCGGCACACTCCCGGCACACTCCCGGCACACTCCCGGCACACTCCCGGCACACTTCCGGCACACTCCCAACGCGTCCCCCGCAGTCTTGCGCCGCGAGCGGACCTGGTGAGCGCGAAGGCGAACAGGTGCTGGATGGCCACCGGTGAGGTGTACTTCTTGTGGTTGGGCAGCGTCATCAGGTCATCAACCAGCTTTACCATGGCGTCGTAATCCTGGCGGAGAGAGACAGACACATACTTCAGTCAGTGGATAGACCTGGACATCGACAATGGTCTCAAAATCATCCGCAAGACCGACAGCGCGGCGTGGCCGACTGCAGTAGATACCGCACACTCACTCATGGGTAGCCATACAGTGGCCGGTAAGGCGGCATTAATGGTAAGGCGGCATTAATGAGTTGGCATTGCAGTACGGTGCTAATGCTAAAGTCGCACCGACTTCTCAGCGCTATGCACGATTAGATAGCGGCACACCATAGCGACTGTGACCGGAACAAACACGGCTATCCCCCCCCCCCCCCCCCCCCCGGAACACCCAACACGCACCCAGAGACCGACGTACCGACGGCCGCATGCCGGCGATCGGGCGGGGCAGTGCAGAAAGAGTACACAATGGCGGGGTGCGGCCGCTGAGCTACCGAGTACCGTGCATCTACATTGTACAATGTACATGCCGAGTGGGAGGGGCCCTCAGTGACGGATGCAGCAGGCCAGACCTGTGACCAGTCACCGACACACCGACACAGAGGTCCCCGCTGTCCCGCCCACACCGACACAGAGGTCCCCGCTGTCCCGCCCACAAACGACACACCGGCACAGAGGTCCCCGCTGTCCCGCCCACAAACGACCCGGATACTGAGGAGCAGGACATTGGAGAACTGAACTCAGAAGGGCTCAGAAGTAAGAATGGCAGGCACCGTACAGGCCTTACGCAGACGAACCCGGATACTGCGGAGCAGGACAATAGGAGTACATACACTCAGCCCTCAGAAGTAAAGATGGAAGCCACCGCAGAGACCACGCTCTGGGAAATGGAACGGAGTGGAACGGAGGGAAAAACACGACGAAAATTTACTCCACGATCATGGAAACTTTTACGGCCAGGTTATCCCAATCAGTACGAATGTGATGGTTACCCCAAAACCCCAGCAAATTACATGAAATCAAAATGTTCCGTAATCTTATGACAAGTTTGTGTTCGTTGTTCATTCGATGGGGAGGACGCCCAAAACAGAGACAGCAGAAGAGCCCACAGGAAGCTAGAAATGGACGTCCGGATGTGCCCAGGCTACTCACACCCCGTACCATGGGATTCAACGCTCACATCGGGATGCGTTCGGCTCGAGTGAGGCGCCAATATTCCGTGCACTCTCTATATACAACGGGACGCATGCTGGCAGCCACATGACTTAACAAAAACAACACAGCCAACACAACGCAAACGATAAATCATGGTACAACAGAACCCCAGCAGCGTATCACACGCCGATCACCCTTTCACCTCCGGCCTGACGAGACATCGGCGGCAGCGGGAAGAGATTACAGATCATAGTGTAATGTGCAACACGGTAGACTGCAGCCGGCGGCGGTCAGAACAGGGCGGGCAGACACGGCGACACGGGGTGACAGCGTGCCGCAGGCAGCTTACACCCGGCGGCCGGCACGTCACCCGGACAAGGCTGATGTAATGATGACGCTATCCGCCGGCCGGCTTATCAGCGGCAGCGGCTAGGAAAATAGCTTCCCGACGCCGGACGCGGCTCTTAGCGGCAGCCTCTAATCCCCGGGGTGTTACCAGTTTATCAGAGGACTCGCACAGCCTTAGATGGGGCTCTAGTGAGCAGTGGTACGGTGGTATGCGCGCCGCGAAGCAGAAAGCATTTCTTGGGAAATCGCAAAGCATCGTCCGAAGATAAGAAATTCATGGAACTTAAGCGCCAAGTTTTTCCACCGTCAGCAGAAGAGGAAAATAACTGACGCATTCGTAAGATGCCTTCTGATATAACAGAAGGCACTCGGGCGATACAGAGGGAAAGCATTGACTTTCAACTAGTCTGTAATCAATAACAGGGAATGTTACATATATATGGTTAATGACTTCTAACGATAAATTAACTACATCAAATATAACACAGCACCGAAAGCATAAGCAAACTGACGCTACATATTAAGTGTAACCATGGATAAAGTAAGTATGGATAGGATAGGTAACTTCGCCCGCTTTCTATTGTTATCCGCGACCACGCGCAGCCGCTGTCGTTTCCCGTACTACGAAAACACCAGCTAGTATACCGCCCGCCCCGTGATAGGCCGCAACGCTAAGACGACCGCCCCGTCACATGGCTTCTCGCCTTCCGGTGATTGTGGGATGAGCCAAATTAAGTTTAAATGCATTCGGGAAGCTCTCACAAGCACTTATGACATGTTGGTTCCACCGATGGACATCATGCCTGGTAATGTGTGCCCATATATGTAGGAACGTGGTACGTGGAATATATATGAGGAATGATGAATGATATGAGGAATGATGAAATATGATATGATGAAGGATATGATATGAGGTATATGAGGAATGTGGTAGGTCGTTTCCCGTACTACAAAACGACAGCTAGTACCGCTCTGTGGTCGCTAAATAGCGTATGATTCCTATCCATGCTTACTTTATCCATGGTGTAACGTTAAGTGGTGCATGAGGAAGCAGCATAGTTGGGGACCAACACCATCGCCGTACCACAATATTTAAGAGATGTTTCAATTGGGGACAAAATTCAGCCACGACGAACCTGTTCAAGAACCGCCTGAACCACTACTGATGGCGGACATCATGTACGATGCGCCAGGATAGGCGACACAATACTGAAGCCAAATATGATCAAGGAAATCCGTTTTGAATTATCCACTGAGGCATAAAACAATCAAGAGATATAAAGAGCGGGAAAGACAGGCATCTATCCTCCTTATAGTCCCGTACTATAAGTAAGTGTTTGACATGGTTGAGGCGAAAAATGACCATTTCGACGTCAAGAAACCTTAAAATCGGACAAAAGTTGGTGGGGCAAAACACAAAGTTGGTGGGGCAGTTGCCCCACCATTTGAATAGGAAACTCCACCCGTGCTACTGGACCGATCTGAGTTATTTTTTAGCATTCAATTTTAACTGGTCGGAATGGGTGCCGTTTTGCGTGTTATCCACTTTAGTCTAATCTAAATGGACTAAATTGGATCAAACCTTTTAGCACAAATGTGCAGGCAAGCCCATGCTCCAAGGCTATGGGACCGATCTGCGTGATTTCTTCACCATTCGATCCGACGTGGTCCAAAACGGTGCCGTTTTGCGTTTTATACAGATACAGATTATACAGATTGGATCTAAGCGGACCAAATTGGACCAAAACCACCAACAACCGTTGCAGGCAAACCCATGCTCCGAGGCTATGGGACTGATCTGCGTGATTTCTTCACCATTCGATCCGGCGTGATCCAAAACGGTGCCGTTTTGCGTTATATACTCTAAGTAGACCAAATTGGGTCAAAACCACCAAAAACCGTTGCCATTGGTATGGAGCTGGCCGCTTCGGAGCCATGCTACTGAAAAATACGAGGGTGAAAAAAGGGGAAAAATACCATAAAACCTCCAATTCTTTGTGCACATCGCCCTATGATTGTTTTTGTCCCAACGGTCTGGTATCATACTTCGTTTTACATTATAGATTACGATTCCACGACTCCCTATGTTAATCCAATGGGAGTTTCGGCACTTGCAAAACAGTTAAGGTCCAAAAAAGCGGAGGAGCCCCAGGAGTGGTTCCACGTGACATTCTCTAGTGGCTAACTCGAAATCTTGCTGATCGGTTCATAATCGGTCACGTCATTTTTTTTTGCAGATGGCGCAACCTTATTTATACAGACCTTGATTAAAGACCTTGGCTAAAGCCCCCAACTGAATAGGATCCTACACCCCTGCTCAAGGCCCTATAACCAGGTAAAGACACGAGCCATTTGACCTTGAACTCGGAGGAACGCCGGATGACGTCACTGGCGGGGCCCGGCTCCTTCGTCGGCGCCGCGCTCAAGCGCATGGCTGTAACTCGTAAACGGAAAAAATACCACCCTATAGAGGCATATTTTCGGAATCAGCGCATCGAGGAGGCCCTGTATGCAAAATTTGGGGCAAATCGAGACACCTCGGAATATCACACTGCCAGTGTGATATCTGATACTGCTAATTTGACGAACGTCAGCCATCGAAACCCGCACGCAACACGCCACCGACGAACTGTTCAATTTCAACTATTGCGCTATTGCTAGCTGAAATCTCGCAATTTTATTGGTGCAGCGCTCTGCCGCCAGTGACGTCAAATCACGTTGTGTGAGTACCGACGAGGCGGCCTATACGGCGCTTAAGCGGTGTCACCCCCTGCCCCTGCTGACAACTCTACCAACATTGTGACTTGTGAGCAAATATTTCAACCAACATTTCGCTGGTTATTTTTTTGACGGAATTTACCCATATGCGGCATCTGTGCCGCATACAAAACCTTCCGCCTGATCTACTTTCGGAGTTTGGTGCAAGAGGATGCGAACAAAGGTGGGTATTTTTTTTTAACCAGTTGGTGAGAAAATCTGGTTATTTTTCGTTTTCGCCAGGTGGTTAATTTTGGTGCAAGAAGCCTCTGATGTCGTGATATGGCACCCCGTAGCTGCCATGCAGACGGCTAAATACATTATATAACATCACCGGTAATCCCGAACGTCTTAATAAAACGACCCGGCTCCCACCTTCAGCTCCATAATTAAGACGGACGTGAGGCCGTCAGCCCAGCCGACGGCGCTCTTTGCGGCTATTATCCGGCAGAATCTGTAATCTGATCCGGCTGGACTGGCGTCAGAGCAGCGGCAAGCTGGTGCTATCCCGCGCGGCATCGGGCCCGGCTAACCAGGCCGCAGCCGCTGATGAAGCGGTCCTGTTCCTCCGAGAACGCCGGCACAGCGCACCGGCCTCACGCCGGCCGGGATAAGACGGAGGGTAACCACTGTTACACCGCGTCCCATTCCACTCCGCACTGGCCTCACGCCGGCCGGGATAAGACGGAGGGTAACCACTGTTACACCGCGTCCCATTCCACTCCGCACTGGCCTCACGCCGGCCGGGATAAGACGGAGGGTAACCACTGTTACACCGCGTCCCATTCCACTCCGCACTGGCCTCACGCCGGCCGGGATAAGACGGAGGGTAACCACTGTTACACCGCGTCCCATTCCACCCCGCACTGGCCTCACGCCGGCCGGGATAAGACGGATGGTAACCACTGTTACACCGCGTCCCATTCCACTCCGCACTGACCTCACGCCGGCCGGGATAAGACGGAGGGTAACCACTGTTACACCGCGTCCCATTCCACTCCGCACTGACCTCACGCCGGCCGGGATAAGACGGAGGGTAACCACTGTTACACCGCGTCCCATTCCACTCCGCACCGGCCTCACGCCGGCCGGGATAAGACGGAGGGTAACCGATGTTACACCGCGTCCCATTCCACTCCGCACCGGCCTCACCCCGCCCGGGGTAAGACGGAGGGTAACCACTGTTACACCGCGTCCCATTCCACCCCGCACTGGCCACACGCCGGCCGGGGTAAGACGGAGGGATGGTGGCACAATAAGCCGCGAGGAATCGGCTCAGAGTAGGAATTTTCCATCTTCCAGCAGCCTCGGGCTAACATGCATTTCAGAGTAGTGGGTCACGACTTTGTGCATTGGCCTGGTCTTCGTCATAGGCACGCATCCGGCACTGAGGCGTCACTCTGTTTATCAGGAAATATACCACATTAATGGTAATATAGAAGCCTTCACATGCATAGTCAGAGAGTTGTGATTGTCCCAGCAATGAGCAACTGTCTTGGAATGCAGATTCTCCATCGGCGCAGAACATAAACGCCCACTCCTAACCGACCACAACAGCTAATCTGACATTGGAATGTATACGTGGCTGGTGGCTACACGCGACAGCAGCGTAACATTTATATTTAGTCCCAACTCGGCTTCAAACATGGGAAATTCATTTGCTGACATTCATGACGAAATCGTCGTGGCTTAAATCCGTCCCGTGTTATAAGTCCATGATTTTTTTAATCGTTCAACTACCAAGGTTTTCATTGGTATTCCAATCACCGCACGAAATGAGCACGTGAGCAGGGAAGGGGGCAGGGTGACGTCATTCGCTGACGCAATGTAACCGTAGCTGCTTGTATGATAGCCGGGTCTCACACCGAGAATCCCAAGTGACGAGGGATAGGAATCAGGCAGGAGTTGACCGACTGTATAAAATACATCAGATTAGTCAAATGATCACATACGAC
>JAXIVJ010002373.1:75000-111203 GCA_036785665.1 Chirona hameri
CCCGGCCTAACACAATCGTGCTGTCTTCTAACTCCCTTCTCTTATAACGCTACAATGGTCGGTTGTTTCGATCCGTTCAGTGGATTCTAGGAGGATGCAATCGAGCGCAAGCCAAAATGAACGGTATCACAGTGAATGATGACCTCGGCATGCCGTTATCGGTATTGAACCCTGTACCGGCGTATCACGTCTTAGTGATCGAGCCATGCCATTGTCATTTCGATTCGTGTCGGGACCAGTGTTGGATTTTTTCATTTCATGATCTGGTCCCGGAGAGTAAAAATCCATAGGTGGAGAGTAAAATTGTATTGTCAGGCAAGTTAAGATTTGCATTTTTGTTGTAATTATTTTACTTGGAAAATAAAAAAACTGATTTGTAATAGATAGTAAATCCTTGTGAGGAAATTGAATTATATTTTAACTACAATGTCAGAAAGATCAAGCGAAAAGATAGCACATTTCCTGAACAAATATGAAGAGCAAAATTATTTGGACCCAAAAAGTCCAGAAAATGGCCCCAATTACAAGGCTGGTCGAGACTAGCATCGACAAAACTTTCCAGTTACTTCTGACAAAGATCACCGATACAAACATCCGGAATACCATTATAACCAGTCCGTGTTTCTATATTTCGCTACCACTGATTGTGCAGTATCTCCTCAAAGTGCTGTCCTGGACGTCATCCACCCTTCACCCGATTTCCTAATCAGACATGGGAATACAAATGATGATGATTTGAGCTGTGGGGCGCCGCAACTGCCGACGTCATATGGCGCCAATGATGAAAAACAAATCGACGAAACTCATATAATTACGGTAGCTTTTGGATCCTTGGCAAGAAAACAACACATAAGACATTTGCTTCCCGGAAAATCTTGGGAACTTACGAAACAAGGAATTAAATCCCTTGTTTATTACAACATGAATTGAAAAAATCGGAATTATGTCAACGTTTCCGTCGAATTTCACCTCTTTCTGGCCCCAACCGCAGCCCCACCCATTTTGCCGAACATTCGGCGGCTGACTCACTTAGCCTGGATCTCGACATCCCGCAGGTGGCGTGTGAGGCGGGCGGAGAGCAGCTCGCGCGTCTCGATCGTCTCATCCGTGGTGAGCGGCGAGACGTCTGTGATGCAGCACTGGCCCTGGTCGTTCGTCCGGTACGAGATGAAACCGTAGTTTTTACAGGACGCCTGCCGATGGAGCAGCGGGGAGCAGGAGTCACACGAGGGTCACACGAGGATCACGAGGGTCACACGAGGGTCACACGAGGGTCACACGAAGGTCACACGAGGATCACACGGGGGTCAGGTTGAGGTAGAACGTCAGCTAATGTGGTTGATGATTTGCGCTAAAGGGTGCCACAACTACCAAGGCTGTATGACGCCCATGACTATGTGGCAGGACAGTCAAAAGAGGGAACTGGGTAGGAACGACGGTCAGATATAAGCCTGGATATGTCTTATGGTGCACGAGGGCCGGACGGCCAGTCGCGAGACACGGAGGGTGACACAGACGTGACACGGAGGGTGACACGGAGGGTGACACGGAGGGTGACACAGACGTGACACGGAGGGTGACACAGACGTGACACGGGTGACACGGAGGGTGACACGGAGGGTGACACATACGTGACACGGAGGGTGACACATACGTGACACGGAGGGTGACACATACGTGACACGGAGGGTGACCCCGACGTGACACGGAGGGTGACCCCGACGTGACACGGAGGGTGACACATACGTGACACGGAGGGTGACCCCGACGTGACACGGAGGGTGACCCAGACGTGACACGGAGGGTGACAGACGGACAGGATGTGGGAGTCAGCTTCACGAGCACTGGCGGAAGCGTGGTGGTCGATTCTGATGAAACCGTACAGGATGTCAGACAAGGCCGGCAGCGTGGTAACCATTCGAGCCAGCAGCTAACTGAATCATCCACTACAAGCCCACACTAACCAAGCACGTTTGCCACCACACCATTAAACCACGCAGCAGAATTCCTTCAAACAGCTACAGCACAGCACGAAACTATTCGCGCTAACTGCACACCAACGAGAACGACCAACACTTCCAAGGTACAACACATTGGCAGAAGTGGCCCCGCGGTCTCCGAGTTCAGCACCCCTACCGGCCACTAAAACACCGGAGTCTCTAGACTCTCACCTTGAGCGGCGCGGTGATTTCGGTGTTGTAGTCGAGCGTGAGCAGGATGTTGCCCTTCATGCCGAAGCTCTCGCGCACGCCCAAGTGGTAGAAGAGCGAGCTCTGCTGCAGCTGCACCGTCAGGTCTACCAGCGCCACGTCCGCGTTGTAGAAGCTGTCCAGCATGTTAGTCTCGCCAAAGTCCAGCTTCTCGAACTGGTGCCAGAAGGAGAGAGAAACGTGGGTCAGAGGGGCACGGTGGGACAGCACAGCTTCACGAAGTAGGGATGGAGGGGAGGGGTCAAGTGGTCATTGCCGGGGCAGACAGCGGCCCCTGAGATTGAGCAGAGCGGAGAGTCGATGACTTCATGGACATCGGCGTACACGAGCATACCGTGTATATTTATCGCTGATGTGGACGTGTTGTGAAACGAACCTGTGTTGTTTATCTCCCGTCAATATATTTAAACTGTTCAGCAAACAAACATACGTTCTGATTGTTTTCTCAAGAGAGTACTGTTATGTTTTTGTGGTATATTTTAGCAGTATTCATTGATTTGTCGCACCACATTACAGCTTCCTCTTTTCTGCATCCTCAGTTTGACGATATTATCGTGGAGTGTTTGAATGCAATGACTCATGTTACAGTTCGGAGAAGCGTGTATCTCATTTCCTTGAAATAAATACGGTTTGCATGTCGTAAAACCGCAATGATTTACGTGGAACAGACAGAGTGAAAGCACAGAGTTGTGAAGGCATGCGATGAGAGGGTAAAGAAGACGAGGCGACACGTAAAAACGGTAAGATTCGGAATATGGAAGAGAAGAGAGCAAGAGATAAAAAGCAAGAGCACGAGCGAGAGCGAGAGCGAGAGCGAGAGCGAGAGCGAGAGCGAGAGCGAGAGCGAGAGCGAGAGCGAGAGCGAGAGCGAGAGCGAGAGCGAGAGCGAGAGCGAGAGCGATAGCGAGAGCGAGAGCGAGAGCGAGAGCGAGAGCGAGAGCGAGAGCGAGAGCGAGGTAAAGAGCAAGAGAAAGAGCAGGACTGCAGGAGCGAGACAGGAGGGCGAGGGAGCATGACCAAAACGACATCGGGCCATGGGTCGTGTGACTGGGTGTGGTGACGTGTGCACCGGAGTAGCATAGCAAAGCCGCATGACTCGGCAGTCGGAGGTCAGTGTCGTGGACTCGTGGGTGCAGCGCGACACGGGAAAACCCATTCATAAGCGGCCGCCTGTTCCGGCGACTCGATCGCATTGTATACAATACACCACCTGCGCTCGGGAACGACGGACGCCGTCAAAAGATGGCGAGCGTGACGTCAAAGGCATTTTTGTTTTTCGGTGCTGCTCATGAGCCAAGGACAGTGAAGCTTACGGTACCAGACATTCTGTCGCCGGTTACACGGAATTCCCCCCACGGACTCGGCACTGATTCAATGCAACGGGATACCCGTCGGTCGACTCCAACAGAGCTGTTACGAGTGAAAATTGTGCCAGTTGCACGTGTCCCGCCGAGTCAATGAATCACAGCTCTGTGATTCATTAACTCAGCGTGACACATGCAACTGGCACCAATTTCCAGGCCCACCGCACTGACGCAACGGTGGCACGGATATCAACCTCTATGATCTGGGGCAGCTCCAATTCTAGGGTAGGTCTTGTGGAACGACCAATAACAGCCGATTCCGCCACCGCCCAATGTGTTGCATGATCAACAGCGCCAAAACGGCCAACTAACCACTGCAGCTCCCACGCAAAACCATACATTTCCGAACACAACGCCCATGCACAGAGGCGTAAAAGCGTATCGCCCAGAAGCGAATCGATTTCGGACGGGGGCCGGTCTAGACCGGGCCGGACGCTTCTGTCGCTGTCCCGACGCCTGGCAACCGCTGTAAGCCTCTCATAGATGTACACATCAATACAAGTTTGTAACACGGATATGGGAACCTTTAAGCTACCCCTGGACAATAGGGCACGGAAGGAATTCGCTCATTGACAACTTCCCAGTACTGCAAGTGTGACGGCCGCAGTCCAAAATAAATATTGTACTTGGCCTGTTTTATAGCATGAGCTTAACTTTCCAGAATCATGCGGCAAGTTGTCCTTTATTGCTCCCCTCTTCTGCGGGCGGTACTACGGACCAGAAGTACTGCGGGTTCGGTCCGAGCCCTGGTTGGCGGCGGACCGGTTCCGGGCCTGGTCCGTGGTTGGTTCATGCCTGGCTCTGTGCTTTACCCGTGCTTGGGCCGTCCGTGCCTCTGTACCGGCTCCGGGCTCCGGGTCTGGGACTGCTCCGGGCCGGATCCCGGCTGGCAGCTGGCTCGATGTCCCGGAGCGCCGCCGTCGTCTGTGTCTGTTTCCTCCACACAGTGACGTCACCGGCATGCCGATGATGCAGCCGATGAGCTCACAATTGTTTATCCAGCCGGCAGTGTCCGCGCGCTGGGCAGAGCCAGGACATCCCGGGCCCGGCCGGCTGCATCGGCGGACATCCCGGGCCCGGCCGGCTGCAGCGGCGGACATCCCGGGCCAGGCCGTCTGCAGCGGCGGACATCCCGGGCCCCGGCCGGCTGCAGCGGCGGACATCCCGGGCCCCGGCCGTCTGGAGCGGCGGACATCCCGGGCCCCGGCCGTCTGGAGCGGCGGACATCCCGGGCCCCGGCCGTCTGGAGCGGCGGACATCCCGGGCCGGGCCGTCTGGAGCGGCGGACATCCCGGGCCAGGCCGGCTGGAGCGGCGGACATCCCGGGCCCCGGCCGTCTGGAGCGGCGGACATCCCGGGCCCCGGCCGTCTGGAGCGGCGGACATCCCGGACCCCGGCCATCTGGAGCGGCGGACATCCCGGGCCGGGCCGTCTGGAGCGGCGGACATCCCGGGCCGGACCGTCTGGAGCGGCGGACATCCCGGGCCGGGCCGTCTGGAGCGGCGGACATCCCGGGCCGGGCCGTCTGGAGCGGCGGACATCCCGGGCCGGACCTGTGACACCTGTGTGACACCTGTGTGAAGCGTGAGCCGGTGTGAGCCGGCTCACCCCCGCCCAGCCCCGCTGCAGTGCATGACGCCGCGGCCGGTACGGAGAACCTGTCACCTCCCGTCCCTCCCGCCGACACTCGCCACACATCTCAATGAGGCGGCGGCGGCAGCGGCGGCATGCGTCGCCTCCGAAGCCGCCCCTCGGCCGTCCGTAGGCCGCCGTCAGAGCCGCCTGAAACGCGATACACCGGCGATGACGCCGTGACGTCTCTCTCGATGCCGCCGTGACGTCTCTCTCGATGACGCCGTGACGTCTCTCTCGATGACGCCGTGACGTCTCTCTCGATGACGCCGTGCCGTCTCTCTCGATGACGCCGTGACGTCTCTCTCGATGACGCCGTGACGTCTCTCTCGATGACGCCGTGACGTCTCTCTCGATGACGCCGTGACGTCTCTCTCGATGATGCCGTCACGTCTCTCTCGATGAAGACGTGCCGTCTCTCGATGACGCCGTGACGTCTCTCTCGATGACGCCGTGACGTCTCTCTCGATGACGCCGTGACGTCTCTCGATGACGCCGTGACGTCTCTCTCGATGACGACGTGAGGCTCTCCCGATGACGCCGTGACGTCTCTCTCGATGACGCCGTGACGTTTCTCTCGATGACGTCGTGACGTCTCTCTCGATGACGTCGTGACGTCTCTCTCGATGACGACGTGAGGCTCTCCCGATGACGCCGTGACGTCTCTCTCTCGATGACGCCGTGACGTCTCTCTCTCTCTCGATGACGCCGTGACGTCTGCCTGCAGCGGTGCCGTGATGCGATGCGACGCGCTGCGCCAACCGTGCAGCACCGACGACATAGAGACGCACATGTATACAAACACACACCACACATGCCGGCACACACACATACACCCAGGGCGGCCCGGAGGGACGGAGGTGTGACGTCACAGGCGACCGACGATCGTTCCCGGAAAACCGTCTGCGGCGGCGGTGGCGGCGGCGGCGCGGTGCGACGCGGGGGGTGGAGGCCGCGGGGGGAGGGGGACGGGGATGAACTGGTGAGTGGTGACCAGTCACCGCACGACGCCACCACTGGCTCTCCAGCTCCGCAGCTCCGCGGCCCCGCGGCCCCGCGGCCTTCGTGGGCTCAGTGTCGGGTGCAGCGCGGTATCGGCCGGCCAGTGAGGCCGCCGCGGTACAGCAGAGCCGCCCCCGCGCGCCCCTGCAGCACATGCAGCGGTCTTCCCGTGACACCTCATGACACGATACGCCCCCGCCCGCCCCTCATCAGTCTTTTTTATTGGGGCTTTACGTCTTACCGCTCTGTATTTATTGGTATCCAGGGACGACAAGCATACATAAATGGGGTGCGGTCATGTGAGTGGAGAAGACTCGAATCGGGGCCTTCCGGTCACCAGACAAACGCTTTACCAGCTACACCACTACCTCCACACCCCTCATCAATACCGGCAGGACTTTGCGTCCCGCACACAGCAGACCCATGGCCACGATTGAATAACAGAGACCCACTCTCAGAAGTTTCCTGTGTGCGGGAGCACGACTGATACCGTGCGCGTGACGGCAGAGGAACAAAGCAGGCCGCGAGACGCGTGCGCCCGGCGTGCGCGCCCGGCCGCTCGCACGCGACGCTCGCAGCACGGGCATGACGTAACTGGAGCATACCTCACTAATGGGCGCAGGACGGTGGAAACGACACCGAAAAACGGCCCGCCTCGTGTTTCGGTGGAGTTACGAAGCATGAACCAGTTCTGGGCATGCTGTCCGGAGTCATGAAGTGAATACACCTGTCCCGTTGCCAATTCATCGAATGTAGGGGGACAGGAGGGTGCATGGCGCTGTCTCACGCCTCACGCCGACAATGCAGCCCGCAGCCGGCTCCGTCGTGACCGCAGGTGACGTGATGTCATAAAATGATCGGGGCGCGATCCGTCAGCTGGCTATGACTGTCATCATCGACGGGCCGATCACGATGTCAAACGGGGCTGTTATGGTGACCGGTCAGCGCCAAGATCCCTTTACAATACAACCAGCAGGTGAAGAAAGGGAATGGGGGACAGCACAGCAGTATATATCACAGAGCTACTCCCAGGTATGCTACTACCACACGATTACAAAGTCACTGTAATGCTGTAGAAGTGTAGAGCTGAGTTCAACGGATTGTCTCAGAACACACTGTACCTGGATCTGTGAGCAGTTTGCGTTGCTGTCCCTGCACGCCAGCTTCACCTCCTCCCATGCCTTCTTGCGGTGCTGCAGCCGCTCGTGCGACTGCAGGTCAATAACACACACCACCTGTCGGCAGCAAAGAGCGAACACACACACGGTTAGCAATGACGTCATATTGGCCCTGTCATCACAGCGCACAGTGTTGTTTGCACAGTGTCAAAGAGCATCTGTGCGTACAGAGCAGTGTCGGCAGCAGAGCGAACACACACACACGGTTAGCAATGACGTCATATTGGCCCTGTCATCACAGCGCACAGTGTTGTTTGCACAGTGTCAAAGAGCATCTGTGCGTACAGAGTACAGTGTCAGCAGCAGAGCGAACACACACACGGTTAGCAATGACGTCATATTGGCCCTGCCATCACAGCGCACAGTGTTGTTTGCACAGTGTCAAAGAGCATCTGTGCGTACAGAGCAGTGTCGGCAGCAGAGCGAACACACACACACACGGTTAGCAATGACGTCATATTGGCCCTGTCATCACAGCGCACAGTGTTGTTTGCACACAGTGTCACAGAGCATCTGTGCGTACAGAGCACAGTGTTAGATAGGTGTCCAGCACGACATGCTGCCAGCCCTGCCAACTGGGCGTTGGTTGTCACGGTGCCGTGTTCACAGTTATCGGAAATTAGCCAGCGGTACCGCGCCGTCCGGTTTCGGCGAATAGCCGTGATGCAGGGCGGATACTAAGAAGTAGTGTTCAGAGATAGCATCGATTTAAAATAGATTCGCGGAGGCCGTGTATCTCTAAAAGTATGCCGGAATCACGATTGCTATCGCCGGCAATGCAATCTAACTAGTGACGTTGGCATAAACCGTTCCGTTGTCCAGTCTGCAAGCGCAGTTCTTAATTTCATGCGAAATGAGGCCATCCTAACGGTGCATCGTTGAGGTGAACGTGGCGAACAAATGGGCGCCAGTGATTGTTGTGTTATCATTTTAACATGGTACGGTGCTTGGTAAAAATACGCGAAACCAGTTTAGGGACGGACAGCTCAGACATGAAGCATAAAGTATTGCGCAAACTCAAGCCTAAGAATCGACATGAAGGAAATGCCGCTGTACGCTTGCATGCGACAACATTTAAGCCCACTTCTACATGTAAATATCATGTCAATAAAAGACATGAGCCCCAGGTGCACAGACACACGCATGGTCGGAACAAGAGAGGTGCAGGGTGTAATTGCCGAAAAGGCATGTGTGCATGCATGACGACGGTATCTAATATCTCAATTAACGAGGAATGTATGATGTGGATAAATATACAATAAATAAATAAATGAATAAGAAACACAAGTGAAGCCAGCAGGCCAATGTTTGGCCTCTTAGGTCAGCTCTCAAAGTCCGGGTCCCACCCGTTCCTGCAAGCGAAGTACGCCGCCTGCACGGGCCCCTATCGGCGCCGCAGCGCAGTATCGGCCGTTCGACACGGCTCGTGTAAGTGCCGGACACCGTACCGCAGTCATGGTACCCAGGCACACTGCTCGACACGAGCAGAGCGGGCACAGCTGGTGTAGGCATCGGACCACGGCCCGTGGTACCCACGGACACCGCCCGGCACGGCGGAGAGCGGGATGCCCCAGCTAGCGCGGCACCGCGGCACCGCAGCCGGCCCAGACACGTTGGAACTGGCCGGGCTGGAGTCGGCGGCGGAGGCGGTGGGCGGTGGGTGGAGCATCCGCCGCCGGAGCCGCCGGAGCAGGTGAGTCACGCAGAGAGACCGTCACGGCGAGCCGGCCGGCCGCATCGCGCCGTGATAACCTTCGGTACGATCGAGAGGCGGTGGCGGCCGAGTCGGCGGTCACGGAACTACACAAAAGACGGGAGGGAGGGAGCCTGGCTGCGGCACTGGCTACCCAGAGCGGCGGTCCCCACACCTCCGGAGCGACGGAGCCGGCGAAGACGGACAGGCAGGCAAGCCGATCGGGAAATGATGAGCAGACACGGTCCTGTCACGTCCAGATATCTACACGATTTCCGAGAGCAACCAAAAGAAGTATGTCATCGATATGGGCAAATCATGGTTCGGCGAAATCAAAAGATGACTGCCCGCGTGAAATGGGAAGAAATAGGTGTCAAGAATTGAAGGGATTATGTTGCTGCCCACAAATCAGGTCGCTGGATATTCCCTTGCCGCCCGTGTCCTGGTGATGTGCCGTGTGACACTGGCAGCTCTGCACCCGTCGCCGTCGAATGACTGACAGGATCTCCGCTCGGTCACCCGTCGCCGTCGAATGACTGACAGGATCTCCGCTCGGTCACCCGTCGCCGTCGAATGACTGACAGGATCTCCGCTCGGTCACCCGTCGCCGTCGAATGACCGCTCGGTCACCCGTCGCCGTCGAATGACTGACAGGATCTCCGCCCGTCACAGACCAGGTGCTACCCAGCGCAGGCAGCGCTGTAACGGGGAAACCCGGCCGCTGCGTGGTCTGGCAGCCGGCAAGGCACTATCTGCACATGTCTGTGGAGTCTCCCCCAGGAGGCTCAGAGGCGCCTTAGCTGCTGAGGTTATATGCCGTCGTCCCGTCTCTTTATATGGCAGCCCGCCCAGCGACACTCCATCATCCATCATTTATCTCAGCGACGGTCCATCATCTATCTCAGCGACGGTCCGTCTTCTGGCTTTGTGAGCTCCGGTTTCACAAGCATCCTGATCGAGCCGCGGCATCCGGCTCTACCAGGCCTCGTCTCCACCATCCCTGACCACCCCATGGCACCCCGTCTCTCTCACCCCTGACCACCCCATGACTCCCAGTCTCTCTCACCCCTGACCACCTCATGGCACCCAGTCTCTCTCACCCCTGACCACCCCATGACTCCCAGTCTCTCTCACCCCTGGCCACCCCATGGCACCCAGTCTCTCTCACCCCTGACCACCCCATGACTCCCAGTCTCTCTCACCCCTGACCACCCCATGGCACCCCGTCTCTCTCACCCGCTCTGCTCGTGTCGAGCAGTGTGCCTGGGTACCATGACTGCGGTACGGCGTCCGGCACCTCACCCCTGACCATCCCATGGCACCCAGTCTCTCTCACCCCTGACCACCCCATGACTCCCAGTCTCTCTCACCACTGACCACCCCATGGCACCCCGTCTCTCCCACCCCTGACCACACCATGGCACCCCGTCTCTCTCACCACTATCTCCCACCCCTGACCACCCCATGGCACCCCGTCTCTCTCACCCCTGACCACCCCATGGCACCCCGTCTCTCTCACCCCTGACCACCCCATGGTACCCCGTCTCTCTCACCACTGTCTCCCACCACTGACCACCACTGACCACCCCATGGCACCTCGTCTCTCTCACCCCTGACCACCCCATGGCACCCAGTCTCTCTCACCCCTGACCACCCCATGGTACCCCGTCTCTCTCACCATTGTCTCCCACTACTGACCACCCCATGGCACCCCGTCTCTCTCTCACCACTGTCTCCCATCACTGACCACCCCATGGCACCCCGTCTCTCACCCCTGACCACCCCATGGCACCCAGTCTCTCTCACCCCTGACCACCCCATGGCACCCCAGTCTCTCTCACCACTGACCACTCCATGGCACCCCGTCTCTCTCACCCCTGACCACCCCATGACTCCCAGTCTCTCTCACCCCTGACCACCCCATGGTACCCGTCTCTCTCACCATTGTCTCTCACCACTGACCACCCCATGACACCCCGTCTCTCTCACCAATGTCTCCCACCACTGACCACCCCATGGCACCCCATCTCTCTCACCATTGTCTCCCACCACTGACCACACCATGGCAACCCGTCTCTCTCACCACTGTCTCCCACCCCTGACCACCCCATGGCACCCCGTCTCTCTCACCATTGTCTCCCACCACTGACCACCCCATGGCACCCCGTCTCTATCACCACTGTCTCCCACCCCATGGCACCCCGTCTCTCTCACCACTATCTCCCGCCACTGACCAAAAAAACCACATTCAGCCACAAAGCACATCACACATCACCAGTACTACGTTTCTCTGGAAAAATAATTTCCCCGGACACTGAAGCACATAGACACCTGGGCATCACATTCTCGAAAGACCTGAGATTCCACAAACATGTGAATAACATAATTAAAAAGCAAACATAGCACTAAACCCTCTTTATCCAGTAGCCAAACACATACATCGCACCACACTCAGTCACATATACACAACCTACGTAAGACCACACTTTGACTATTGTGACATTGTTTTTGACGGACACATTACTTTACAAGACGAATTGCGACTAGAAAATGTACAGAGCCGTGCGGCGAGACTGGTGACAGGGACCTCATTCAGGACATTGACAGACAAACTGAGACAAGACCTGGGATGGGACACCCTCAAGACACGACGAACAATGCACAAACAGCTGTTCTTTCACAGGCTCACAAACACCACACCAACAGTCAGAATACATGAGACAGATGCTCCCACAGTCACGAGTTTACAACATTGGAAGGACACTCAGAAAATCTAGAACACTAACACTCCCCGCCAACAGAACAACATCCTTCCAACGATCATTCATCCCAAACACTACCCGCAAATGGAACACACTGCCAGCATCACTTCGAACACAGCCTTCACACAAAAGGCTCAAGAAAGGCATCGCGGATCTGTTCGGAACTACCAAACCCCCTACATACTTCTCATTCGGCTAAAAACTCGGAAACGCATATCACACCCAAATCAGAACGGGGAGTCTTCAGCTCAACGCTCATCTTTATCAAACACAAAGACTTTCTTCTCCAAATTGTGTATGCGACCACAAATCAGAGACCTTGCAGCATTTTATTTTCCACTGTCCACTTTTTCAAGATTTGAGGACCAAACTTCTTCGGCAGTTAACACAATTATTAGGTCCTGATTTTACCCGACTTCCAAAAACAGACATTCTACACACACTGACGCATGGACACAACATTTACAGCGACGACGGTCGGGTGCTCGCGGGGCTCTTCCAGGACTACGTAATAGAAGGAATGAGGCGGCGGCTGGCGCTGCGACCGATTAACCTCTGATTTCTCTTTCCGGCGGTCGTGTCACTTGTCCCACGCTTATGTTAGGAGAGGTGCCATGATTTAAGTCCTTTGGACTTTTGCACCGATCCTATTATTTCACTTTGTTTACGTTGTTTCTCTACTTGATTGCAAATAAACAACAACAACAAACCACCATACCATGGTACCCCTTCTCTCTCACCCCTGACCACCCCATGGGGCATGGCACCCAGTCTCTCTCACCCCTGACCACCCCACGGCACCCAGTCTCTCTCACCCCTGACCACCCCATGGCACCCACTCTCTCTCACCACTGTCTCCCACCACTGACCACCCTATGTCACCCCGTCTCTCTCACCCCTAACCACCCAGTCTCTTTCACCACTGACCACCCCATGACGCCACTCCATGCCCTCTCCATCCCTGTCCTGCAGGGCGGTCAGCTCACAGGTAACAGGTCTCACAGGTGTCAGCCTCCACAGCCTCGGCGGTGCCTGATCGCCTGCCTGATCGCCTGCCTGCTGACTGCGGTCCCCTCCTCCCGGCCGGGTGACGGCAGGTGTCAGCCTCCACAGCCTCGGCGGTGCCTGATCGCCCGCCTGCCAGCCTGCTGACTGCGGTCCCCTCCTCCCGGCCGGGTGACGGCAGGTGTCAGCCTCCACAGCCTCGGCGGTGCCTGATCGCCCGCCTGCCTGCTGACTGCGGTCCCCTCCTCCCGGCCGGGTGACGGCATTTCCGGAGAATTTCGCCAGAGCGGCGGCGGACGCGCGGCGCCTGCCGGCTGCAACCGGTCGCAGTGAGGCACCGCTGACCCGGCCCGTCCCGGCCCAGCCCGGCCCAGCCCGGCCCAGCCCGGCCCAGCCCGGCCCAGCCCGGCCCAGCCCGGCCCAGCCCGGCCCAGCCCGGCCCAGCCCAGCCCGGCCCAGCCCGGCCCAGCCCGGCCCAGCCCGGCCCGGCCCGGCCCGGCCCGGCCCAGCCCAGCCCGGCCCAGCCCGGCCCAGCCCGGCCCAGCCCGACCCAGCCAGGCCCAGCCCGGCCCAGCCCAGCCCGGCCCGGCCCAGCCCGGCCCAACCCGGCCCAACCCAGCCCAGCCCGGCCCATCCCAGCTGTCCCGGCCCAGCCCAGCCCGGCCCAGCCCGGCACGGCCAATCGTCATCTGTCGCCCCTGCTGCCGACCAACACACAGCATCGGGAGCTGACAGATTCAGCAGAGCTGGGGGGTGTAGAAAGGCTGGGGCGCGAATGGGTTATCTAATGGGAAATGGAGATGAGGATAGGGCCTCTGCACAATAAACAGGGGAAATGCCACGGGAGATGTAGCATGAGAGGGTCATGCCACCATGACTTGCATCATGGTGGCGGTCTCCCAAGAATTTTAACCACGAAGTCTTCTTTAACCCGCGCGGCGCTGGGGGGGGGGGGGTAATTTTACCCCCTCCCGGATTTTCTCAATAACTCGAAAAATATGACGGCTATCGAATTGAAACTTTCGGTACCATATGCTGCATCAATTCTACGTATTCTCAAATTTTGATTGAAATTGTAGAAGTAGTTTGGGAGATAATGACGTTTTAGTGACGTTATGTCATGCCATTTTTGGTGGAAAAACGTTAAATGTTTGTAAAATCGTGGAAAATAGAGTTCTGATGCAAATCGCAAATAAAATCCATCAAAAGAAAGGAAATAACATTATCTTCCAAATGGCTATCTCGGATTTACGAAATTTAGAGTTTTTGACCCATTTTTTTACTGATTTTTTTTCTTCCGGAAGAATTTCCACAGTATTTTTTAAAGATATTAAAAAAACGGAAGATATATTAGAGAACCAAGTATGGACGATGCTCAAACCAAATTTCAAAGCAATATATTTATTTTTGACTGACATAGCTCCCAAGGTATAAGTAACTCATACGTCATTTTTTCAGTTACGTTTTTTGTCTTTTAGTGACCAGATACAGACAAATAAATGCCACCGCTGTATTTCTCAGACAAAGCTGGTCCAGAAACATGCCTTTTTTAATTAGATTAATCAATTTCAAATGTTGTCCTTTTGTGGCCTAGCCTTGACCTGAGGGCCATTATATGGAGTCAGGTTGTGAAAATGGCTGCTAGTATCGAATTATGCGAGTAAAATAACACATACAACATGTGTCGCATGACTTTTGTAGACCCGTAACCTTCGGTGACCTGACCTTGACCTTTGCTTACAATTTCACCTTTGCTTATGTGGGAGATGCATTATACATTTGAGAGCACTTAGTGATATAATGGTCGCAATCTAAGGCTTTGGATGGAAAGTAGGGCCCAAAAACCCAAATACCTCAATTTTGGCATTGACCTGACCGTGACCTGACATGTGACCTTATTTTAATAATATTTCAGGTATGCGTTAGATTCGTCCCATTGAATTTTCGATCGCCGCCTTGCGCGTCTCGCTGCGGTCATTGGTTCGGAAGATAAGAGGGGGTAGAATTGACCCCCCCCCCCCCCCCCAGCACCGCGCGTTCGGCTGGAGACCCCAGCGCCGCGCAGGTTAACGTATGCCAGATGCCTGGAGGCACTAAGCGATCTGCTCTCATGAACAGGGCGACCGTGACAGCTGTGACCCCGGTCACAGTGAGTCACAACCCAACAAAGCTCGTATCGAGGCAGGGGTCACCACCTCGTACGGTCGCCTATCGGAGTTCCATGACCTGGCAACATCACCGAACCAGCAGCAGCAGCTCGCTCTACCACCAATTAGCGGCTATCTCTGCTCGCTGTCCCTACCTTGAGCGGCGCCTGAGTTCGATCATCGGCTCGATTCACTGTGGAGCCCCCCATGCCGTCACAGCCGCGCACAGCCCCCCGAGAACACAGCACAGCACGACACACCATACACACCACACCTCGCACGCGACACACGCAGCAGCAGCGGCGGCGGCGGCGGCGGGGTGCCGACTCGCACCGCTCTGACCGCGCGGCTCACAGCTCCGTACGACCCGGTCGCCCCGACAGCACTGAGGGCCGCCGCCAGCCGCCGTCAGCCGCCGACGTCAGCAGCCAGCTCAGCCGAGCTGGGCTCGACGGCATCACCGCGCCGCCTGCACCGCTGCAGCGCTCTGCCGCCGCCGACAGCGCCACCACACGGCCGACAGACCAACTAGCTGACAGATACCATGGTGATACCATGGTACCATGGTGATGATCCCACCGGGTTACATGGTGATAGATGGTCGACACAATAGTGTTTGGTGCAACCCAAGCTTTCATCTGAGCACGGCTATAAGTGCAAGCCATTGTCGTGAGGTGATGCTTTTATATGTTTGCAGATTTATCTGCTAAGCATACATTGAATGACCGATTCAGTCATGGGATTTAAATGAAGATATAACATTAAGTATAATTAATATCTGAATTCATGACGAGGTAGAGGTGCAATAATCAACCAAGTCAACTAAGACGATCGCATAGCCTTCGATTAACTCGGGAATTCCAAAGGCAATAAATACGCATTTGTTGAAGAGGGCGCACCTAACAGCATACAGGACAACATCAATGTCTGCCTTTTTATACAAAGACTTCAGCTGCAAAGTTCAACGCTTTAAAGCACTTACTCGCAAACTAATTTATGCGGAGGCAAAGGCGAGAATGTTAACACCGATCAACTCTTCGAACTAGCCCCTCATCGTGCTAAGTACCGATGATAAAATTGGCCATCTCGTTCATAAGCAAGTGGTAATAAAACTAGACAGTTTTACAGCAAGTTCTTACGAGTAAATCACCACTGGAACGCAGTGGATCACTAAGCTTAGTGGCGACTTATCACAAAGGCGCACAGGAGGCATGACTTAAATTGGCTGAAACGCTACTGGTAAGACGAAAGGCCGCATCGCACAAAAATGATGGCATAAACTATCCAACTGGTGAGAAAAAACTGCTAAAGGCTCACAGACATATGTGTTGCATTCGCTGTACAATCGATAGGATGAATAAGGTGAACTGTAAGTTTCAAATATATATTGGGTGTGACTTGTGAGATTGCACCCCAGTATTAATTTGTTTTTGTGGTATGTTTAATTTTTACCATAGGTACAGGTACTTTTCGTTCCCGTTTTAAGTTGCCGCGGGATGTACATTGTACAGGTCAATTAACATATCTATCATCCGCTTCGACATAGCCCAATGCTGAAATAAGACACACATCTATGCTCCAAATCGCATTGCATCCCTAAGTCACGGCATTTCATCCACCCTGTTATAAATCGGGAAGTGTTGAGTAGAGATGCAAAATCAGGGCCTATATCAGGTACGGCGGTCTTGGCATAGGACCGACCTGCAATGTCTGGTAACGGGCATGCCAGACGAGCACCGTCCACTGTTATGACGTTTCAATGTTCCAGTATGCAATATGCACTATGCAGTGCCGTGCTTGACCTGGTGCCGTGCGTGACCTGGTGCCGTGCTTGACCTGGTGCCGTGCTTGACCTGGTGCCGTGCGTGACCTGGTGCCGTGCTTGACCTGGTGCCGTGCTTGACCTGGTGCCGTACTTGACCTGGTGCCGTGCGTGACCTGGTGCCGTGCGTGACCTGGTGCCGTGTTTGACCTGGTGCCGTGCGTGACCTGGTGCCGTGCGTGACCTGGTGCCGTGCGTGACCTGGTGCCGTGCTTGACCTGGTGCCATGCTTGACCTGGTGCCTTGCTTGACCTGGTGCCGTGCGTGACCTGGTGCCGTGCGTGACCTGGTGCCGTGCGTGACCTGGTGCCGTGCGTGACCTGGTGCCGTGCGTGACCTGGTGCCGTGCTTGACCTGGTGCCGTGCTTGACCTGGTGCCGTGCTTGACCTGGTGCCGTGCGTGACCTGGTGCCGTGCGTGACCTGGTGCCGTGCGTGACCTGGTGCCGTGCGTGACCTGGTGCCGTGCGTGACCTGGTGCCGTGCGTGACCTGGTGCCGTGCTTGACCTGGTGCCGTGCGTGACCTGGTGCCGTGCTTGACCTGGTGCCGTGCGTGACCTGGTGCCGTGCTTGACCTGGTGCCGTGCGTGACCTGGTGCCGTGCTTGACCTGGTGCCGTGCGTGACCTGGTGCCGTGCGTGACCTGGTGCCGTGCGTGACCTGGTGCCGTGCTTGACCTGGTGCCGTGCGTGACCTGGTGCCGTGCTTGACCTGGTGCCGTGCGTGACCTGGTGCCGTGCTTGACCTGGTGCCGTGCTTGACCTGGTGCCGTGCTTGACCTGGTGCCGTGCTTGACCTGGTGCCGTGCTTGACCTGGTGCCGTGCTTGACCTGGTGCCGTGCTTGACCTGGTGCCGTGCGTGACCTGGTGCCGTGCTTGACCTGGTGCCGTGCTTGACCTGGTGCCGTGCTTGACCTGGTGCCGTGCTTGACCTGGTGCCGTGCTTGACCTGGTGCCGTGCTTGACCTGGTGCCGTGCGTGACCTGGTGCCGTGCGTGACCTGGTGCCGTGCTTGACCTGGTGCCGTGCGTGACCTGGTGCCGTGCTTGACCTGGTGCCATGCTTGCCCTGGTGCCATGCTTGACCTGGTGCCATGCTTGACCTGGTGCCGTGCGTGACCTGGTGCCGTGCGTGACCGAACCCAACTCTCAGGCTACGCCCCGATATTTGTTGTGGTGCACTACACGCCATGCAAGTATGGTGCCGTGCTTGCCCTGGTGCCGTGCGTGACCTGGTGCCGTGCGTGACCTGGTGCCGTGCGTGACCGAACCCAACTCTCAGGCTACGCCCCGATATTGGTTGTGGTGCACTACACGCCATGCAAGTATGGTGCCGTGCTTGCCCTGGTGCCGTGCGTGACCTGGTGCCGTGCGTGACCTGGTGCCGTGCGTGACCTGGTGCCGTGCGTGACCGAACCCAACTCTCAGGCTACGCCCCGATATTTGTTGTGGTGCACTACACGCCATGCAAGTATGGTGCCGTGCTTGCCCTGGTGCCGTGCGTGACCTGGTGCCGTGCGTGACCGAACCCAACTCTCAGGCTACGCCCCGATATTTGTTGTGGTGCACTACACGCCATGCAAGTATGGTGCCGTGCTTGCCCTGGTGCCGTGCGTGACCTGGTGCCGTGCGTGACCGAACCCAACTCTCAGGCTACGCCCCGATATTTGTTGTGGTGCACTACACGCCATGCAAGTATGGTGCCGTGCTTGCCCTGGTGCCGTGCGTGACCTGGTGCCGTGCGTGACCTGGTGCCGTGCGTGACCGAACCCAACTCTCAGGCTACGCCCCGATATTTGTTGTGGTGCACTACACGCCATGCAAGTATGGTGCCGTGCTTGCCCTGGTGCCGTGCTTGACCTGGTGCCGTGCGTGACCTGGTGCCGTGCGTGACCGAACCCAACTCTCAGGCTACGCCCCGATATTTGTTGTGGTGCACTACACGCCATGCCAGTATGGTGCCGTGCATGGTTGCCAATTTTTCGAATGTTTTATAACCCCGTCGCTGACATCATTCGAGATGTGTTGTCAAGAGTCCCGTGCGCAGATAGTTTCTTCTCTTTACTGCAAGAGCTTATGCTAAAATACCGTACTTAACACGAGACATGAAGGAGAGTCATCACCGTACAAAACAAAGTACCGTGGCCGTGCGACATTTGAGGAGTATTTAGTGGTAGAGAAAGGAATGTACATTACAACGATGCCTTGTAAAACACATACCAACGACAAAGATCCACTAAAAAAAAACTGCTTAGGTCTACACGGAATGCGACATGACAGACTGGAGGTTGGAGACACTGCCTCTTATGCATTGAGTAGTGAGTACCAGGGCCTCGGCTAGGGAATTATCACTGGGCAATAGAGATGCAAAAATTCCCCCAAAAACAGGAACCGGCCCCGCACCGCCACCGCTCATACATGAGTTGGGACCGGCATCAAGGCCGGCCACATGTGGCAGCACCCGCCAGGCCCGGCACGCGGCAGCTCAAGCTAGGAATCTGCATGTATACTTCATTCTACACTTAAAATCTTTTAGCAGGAATATTTATAGTTTGCAATGTGCATTTTGCACCATTTTAACACACACCACATTGAAACACCAATGGATAATGGATATATATGGACCATGGAGTAAAGAAATCCCACACAAGTCAGAACTTGAGATAAATAATCAACAACAGACTAACAGGAAAGTCAAACAGGTCAAGGTGAGTAGACTTCTTTCATCTTTGGTGGTTTGCAAAAATAAAAACAAAAATAAGACGCATGATAGATATATAGATCATGCAAGTCCAAACGAGCAGCTTAAAAGTATGTAATAAGTATGCATTCATCACTCAACATCACACAATGCAATGTTTGGGTTGTAATTGTAATAGCTTCTACAAACAATGTTGAGGTTAGAGGTACTACAACCTACTTACTTATTTGATCAATGTTGACATGGACTAGTAAATACTAAATATACTTCACAGGATAATGGGGAAAAGGCAAGTTTTCCTGGACATTTAAGTATGACAAACATACTAAAAACATTGGGAGTGACAATCATATCTTGAATGATAAAAGTAAAATAATCGACCTGTTTTAAATTACAGAGTATCCTCGGTTTTCTCACTATCCAAGCCAAGATATCTATAACTAACATCTAAGCCAGTCACACACAGAGCCACTCTTATACGGCCTTGTCACATATTTATACAGCCTTGGGCAGTGAGCACAGATAAACAAAGCTTGAGCTACTTCCCTGCATAAGCCAAGGCCGTACAACTGCCTTGGTACAACTTCACACGTCCGTCAAGCTAGCAGCAGATTCATATTCGCGAATCTGCTGCTGCCAGACAGACATTCGCCGGGCTCGAATATACTGCTACTGGCAGCAGATTCGGCGAATGTCTGTCAGCTGGCAGCATATTCGTGAACAACTTCCGCGGCCTTCTTGGCGCATCTTAGACGCGAGCAGCAGATTCAGATATTCGCCGGGCTCGAATATACTGCTACCAGCAGCAGATTCGGCGAATGTCTGTCAGCTGGGGGCATATTCGTGAACAACTTCCGCGGCATTTTTCGCGCATCATCTGAACGCCAGCAGCAGATTCGCAACGTGATGTGTTTGAGTTGAGTTGTTCGGTGAGAGATGGGTACCTTCTAGGTAAGTAGGTATTGATCAACGTATTACTGACTTGAAGCAGTCAGTGAGTAGCACCTCTAACCTCCTCCTACTTACCTAGAAGGTACCCATCTTTCACCGAACAACTCAAACACATCACGTTGCGAATCTGCTGTTGGCGTTCAGATGATCCGCGAAAAATGCCGCGGAAGTTGTTCACGAATATGCTGCCAGCTGACAGACATTCGCCGAATCTGCTGCTGGTAGCAGTATATTCGAGCCCGGCGAATATCTGAATCTGCTGCTCGCGCCAAAAAGGCCGCGTAAGTTGTTCACGAATATGCTGCCAGCTGACAGACATTCGCCGAATCTGCTGCCAGTAGCAGTATATTCGAGCCCGGCGAATGTCTGTCTGGCAGCAGCAGATTCGCGAATATGAATCTGCTGCTAGCTTGACGGACGTCAACTTCACTGCTGTGCGTAATGGCGTCTGAAGTATTTGACAATTGTGAAGCGTTGAGCTCAAAACGGCGCAGACAATTAATCCCGTCACCGAAATGACTAACTTTATCACCATAATTACTTAAAATCACCAAAATGAAAAAGTCAACATATTGCGGATTCGGCAGATGGACTTCTTTAAAAAATATTTAAACTTCAACTGACACCAATGGTTAAGATTTAATACTACAGCTTATTTTCGAATACGAACATGAACAATTGTCTTCACACAATTCTGAGGCGTCGCGATTCTGAGGTGTGAAGTTGTGAATATCTGTCAGCGACACATTCGCGAATATCGATCTACTGCTTAATTGACACACGTGATTCTTTTACGGTCCAGTCCTGGCGAATTCGTCGCAAATGTGACTCATCAAAACACATTGTTTGGAAATTGGGTTTGAATGTGTTGTCGGGGAGTGTGTCACGTGTAATTATGCAAGGTCATATATAAATTATGGAGCTATTGTGATAAGAAGTTGAAGTGGAACTAGACAGGTTTGCATTCTGTGATAGGTCTTGGCCATTTAAGATTTCTTTGCAAAATGTTTTTGTTTGTGTTTTGCAGTCTTTCCACCTTTATAATTGTAATTGCATAAAATACAATATTTGTTCACTACCAAAACTACAAATGATATGACTTGAATATGTCCTTTCTCATGTGGAACTAAATAGTAAATATGTATCAATAAATATTCTCAGTAATATGTATTTACAATAGTATTAACAATAATTATCATCATATACGTGGGTGGTTTTGTTCCATAGGTACTTATTTGTTATACAAAATAATTTGGGGTGACCTGGGGCAATGGGATGACTAAATATAATATTGTATACCACCCCACCTAGTTACTAGTGATGACAGTGGAATATGATTTGGGGTAGTTGTTTCTGTTTGACTGCACTCGACTCTCACACTGCTGCAGTGACTGAGCTGATGAATTGATCATGAATTGACCCTGTAGTTTGATTTATTAAGTTTCACTGGTGTGTCCACTCCTTGCTAGGTCGTACTAGTTATCACTTTTAATTTGTAAACTAGGACATTGTTATGTGTTATGCTGGTGTTTTACTGTTGTATATTTTGTTTTCTCAATTTATCATGATCTTTAAGCATGTATGTTCTGACTTCTGCCAATATTTATTTCTATTTTTTTGTTTTAATTGATAACTTGTGCTGAGCCCGGCATGAGCCCGGCAAGCCTGAGTTCAGACACAGCTTCAGGCACGCCGGGCCTGAATTTGGGCCCAGCGCCGGCTCCGTGGTCCTGAAATTTGCGTCTCTACTGGGCAATTCGAAAAACCATGCTGATAAGGCTATGGTTAAGCGCAGTCACGTAACCAGGATTTTTATTAGGGGGGGGGGGGCACGTCAGTGGTAGAATCATATTTCGCTTCTCAGCCAAATTGTGTTGACCGGAGGAGGGGGTAGGGTCGTCATAAAACAAAATCGAATTTTATCTAGTATAAATTGGTTTGCTCAGGGGGGGGGGGAGGGGCTATAGCTGTGCCCCCCCCCCCTTGCTACGTCCTTGATTAAGCGTACCTATGCATAGGTACTGATACATTTTAAGTGTGATAACGACAAACAGTGTAAAACAGAAATAAAATAGTAGAATAATACAATAATGAAGCTAAATAAAAATGAAAAAAATTTAAACACGCCCATCATCGAAGGTCCACATCTGTGATAACGATTTTTGGAAACGATTTGGGGGACCAAACAGGAACGGAGCGAAGGGGTCCACCGGCGCCATAGCTTTACCAATACAACTAACTCGGTCGAATATTAACACATTTCCCGAAGGAAGGTCTAAACAGCTTATACAAGGGAGAATTTGTTTTAAAGCAGTTCTTAACTCGCGCCATGCCGGTGCTCGGTGCCAGCTTAGTCGTGCTAGGGGAGGCATCTGACGCCCCCACCCCCGAACTCGGCTCCAATGGGGATTAGGCAAAATCCACAAATACCGTTAGATAACTCGTCTAAATTCATGTCGAAATTGTTACATCGCTCAGTCAAACACTGTGGCTGTGGCTCGGCCACAAACTTCTTTGGAGGTGGGGCCACTTGACGTGACCTGGTGACATCACCTGAGATGACCCGGGTCAAAATGTTTACTTAGGGTGCGCAAGTAATGCCGAAACAGCTGGGCCAGAAACGGTGGTGCTGCACGCCGCCAATTCTCGAGGAAAAAATAGGGGGCGTCCCAACCCAACCTCCCCCTAAAACGCCCCACCCTCGGCTCGGCACGACACGACTTTGTTTGCAAAAGCACAGTCAGACGAGTTTTGAGAAAGTTCTTCAAAACGACGTTTTTGGACGTTCTGGATGCGCCAATGGATCAAGGGCTCAATTAGAGCCATCATATCCCTTCACAATACAACACAAACATTAATTAAACATTTTGTGAGACGTTTCATTTTCGACTAAAACTATTTAATTAATAAAATATTAACCGCCCCCCCCCCCCCCCCGTGTCAGAAAGGTGGTTCCACGATCTAAGTTCGTGAAACAATTTTTTCGCCAGCTGCGGAACAAATTTGTTAATGCGTATACCAGTAATTTTTGCGTGATTTTTGATACGCGTTTCTACACAACTTATTTTCATATATGCCAATATGTGCATATAATATGATGTGGAAAGTTGAATCTCAGTCGTATTTCCTGTACATATATGGTCTTGGCATGGTCGTCGAAGCGGCGGGGGGGACGCGTCCCCCCAACATTTTCGGATTTTAACATTACGCCTATGAGCGTTGCATGGCAAGAATCGACTTAAAAATGCCTCCGCTCCTCCCCTCCCCTCCCCTCCCCTCCCCTCCCTCCCTTCCCTTCCCTCCCTCCCTCCCTCCCTCCCTCCCTCCCTCCCTCCCTCCCTCCCTCCCTCCCTCCCTCCCTCCCTCCCTCCCCCCCACACACACACACACACTTCTTTCGGAAGGTGGCGACGCCTTTGGGTCTTGACGTCAGTCGGGGACCGAGACTCCCGGGTCGTATATTAAAAAAAGTACCTTGTATCGTTGCGTATGCGTAAATGGGAAACTGGACTCAAGTCTCAGTCTAAAGTACTGCCGTCTTGTGCATAACGTGTCTGTAGTGTCCCAGGATTATCCATGGCCCCGGTGGCGGGGTTGTAACTTGAATACGCACAAACTTTTTTGAGAGTTTTAAAAAGTTTTTGGTTTAACTTTTGGAAAGTATCAGTTTTCCTTCCCTAAATCACTGCAGAAATTATGGATGTTGGGAATTTGGAGGTTTCACCATACGATTTTTGTATACAATTTGTGTCGCATCACTCACGTTCCGGCCATTGTTCGGAAAGTCTCAGTCTATTTGTTCATGCTCGTCAGCCATTTGCACCCGCAGACTAAACAAAATCATTCTTAGTCAAAATATTCACAGAACAAAACTTCCAAGTTCAGAAAAATTGAGTAACAACGGGCCACTTTTCTGACACTGCCTGCCTGTCCCCCCCCCCCCCCCCGCAGTAGGGCGAGGGCTAATCATAACAAAAGCAATACATAAATGTTAGTTACATAACCTGAATAATCATTTGGCAACATTCCATTAAATGGAATAGTGATTTGATCTCTGTCTCAAAGATGCAGAGCGCGAGTCATTCGGATTTTAACATTACGCCTATGAGCGTTGCATGGACTCGCGATTCAGTCATTCGCGTCAGAGCGCGATGTCCTGCGATGTTGTGGTGCGTGTCGCCCACCGTTCAATCTGAAGATGTGGACAATGCTATATTGCTGAGGTTTGGAGCACGGCGATCTATACACCTACTGTATCAATCGGTACACCTGCTGTATCTATACACCTGCTGTATCAATCGGCCAGCACGTTAGTTTGCAGGTGCCGAACAACTTGGGACTCGCACACCCGGCGCCGAACAGAGATCTTTGTCAAGAGAGATCTTTGGGGCTGAGATGCAATCCAATCACCATTATGGAAGTGGCATCGTTTAGCCCCACCGATCCTAGTACATGGGGTCGCTCGGAAAGGTTCAACGCTGGTTGTTCAACGCCGGGTGTGCGAGTCCAAGTTGTTCGGCACCTGCAAACTAACGTGCTGGGCCGATTGATACAGCAGGTGTATAGATACAGCCGGTGTACCGATTGATACAGTAGGTGTATAGATCGCCGTGCTCCAAACCTCAGCAATATAACATTGTCCACATCTTCAGATTGAACGGTGGGCGACACGCACCACAACATCGCAGGACATCGCGCTCTGACGCGAATGAGAGATTTTTGGGCTGAGATGCAATCACCATTAGGAAATGCTGCCAAAGCAGTATTCTTTTCTATTATATTATACTTTGAGCTAATGAAAGCAAAGACAATGTACATTTTAGTGTGTTTACGCTTTGTTTAAACTTCCATGCTAATGTAAACACAGTTTCTGCGTGATAAATGCATCACATTGTTTTGCGGGTTTCACTAAGTTTATATCCCTTTCAAGAAAATGAAGATTAAAATAATGACAGCCGTGCCCACGTACTGATCGTACCGACACGCCCAAGACTCATACCAAGTGACTCATATCGAGTGAGATAACTGAGTCACGGGCTCACGACACGGTTAACCTTACATAACCAGGTCTGAGCCGTTTATTACAAGTGCTTGCAAGAACTAGGTGCGGGCCCACTGGCGGATCCAGGGGGGGGGGGGGGGGCACCGTTGCCATGGCCTCCCCAAACGCTAATGTCGTAAGGCCAAACTATGTTTTGGCCTCCCAAACCGGCCAGCACAAGTACCAATCTAGGCAACAACAAAAACACGATTTTGTTCGCGCTGAGCAGGGGGTGTCATCCCTATAGTGGGCCATAGGTAAAGCAATTGCTACCAAATGCTGCCAATGAGACGTCATTGGTATGGTAAAATTTGATTAGTTCTGAAACACCCCTTCTAACTCGACTCCTATGGAGAGTAGACGGAATCCAAAAACACTGTTCGATAGTTCGTCAAAAATCCTTTCGAAACTATTTGGTCATTTTTTTGACTCAGGTCAATATTGAGGTCACCAGATGTCATCAAATGTCAGATTTTCCCGTTTAAGAACTTCGCTCCAGAAACTCCCAAATATCTCGGGAACTATGATAGCTAGGAGCAAACAAAAAAAAAGCAATATAAATCTATTTAAAAATGCAATCGCATTGGTGTCCTCAAATGTTAGCTCATGTCAATAGTTTAGGCTCCAGAGGTCACCAAAGGCTAAAAGGTTATTTCTTGGTCAAACTGTATTTCGCAAATAACCTTTTGCCTACTAAAGATAAGGTAATACTTTTGACCCCATCATGTTTGTCTCGTCAAGGCGCTTCGAATCATATTCATGCAGACCAGGTTAGGTCAACTTATAAATTTGAACTCAGGTCAAGGTCAAGTGATGACTCAAGTAGGTCAGGTCATGTTGCATATTGCAAGACGTGTCTCGACGAGACAAACATACTGGTGCCAGTTTCAATTATCTATCTTCATTTTGTCGAAAGTTATTGACAAAAAAGGTGTTGGTGAACTCAGATGACCTCTGCCGACCCCGATGACCGAACACAAATTGTACCTGGTTCATCAAGAATGACCTATGATAACATTAATCAGGAGAAATTGGACTGATATCATGCGTATCCTTGGAAAAGGAAGCATTTTAATATTTCCCCTCGACTTATAATGGAAGGTCACGAAATTGACCCGACTTTTGGTCACAGATATGAAGAAGAAGAAAAAACGAGATAAAATAATTGTAGGTACTTATGACCTTATGAAATCCTGTAAGTTTGAAACCCATCGGCCAAAAACTGGCTTTGGTACGACCACAAACGTCTTTGGAGGTGGGGTCACGTGACCTGGCCTGGTGACCTGACTTGATATGACCCGAGGTTTAAAATTGCACGCGCCGCCGTTTTTCCGCTATCCTCGAAAAACCTTAGGGAGGCGTCTAAACGCCTCCACCCTGGCACGGCGCGGGTTAATACGCTCGGTTCAGACCCGAGGAATTCTGGCCAGGTTGCGCAGTAAGAGTGACAGACGGTCTAGATTTGCCATTGTCAGACCACATCGCACCTTTCTGCATCATATCCAACATAATAGCATGGTTAAAAGCCGCCGAAAACGATTCCAGACTATCGTCCATTACATAGAGCGTGGACGGCGGCGACTGAGTTACCATCCCAATGACGTCATCCACTGGCCGCGGGGACGGTAAAACAAACGCTGATGGTTTTACCTGGTTATAGGGCCTTGGCGCTGAAGACCCGACCTGACCCGACCTCCAGTCAACGACTTTTCGCCGTTGACGATCCGACGCCCCCCCCCCCCCCCCGATTATTCGCGCTAACGACACGACGCCACCCCCACCCGTTAACAACTTCGAAACGCAAATTTGGGCCTCCCCAAACTCGAACCCTAGATCCGCCAGGGAAGCGGGGGGCAAATGCCCCCTCCCAAAGGAACATGGGGGACATTCAATACAAATACAAGTATGCCCCCCCCCCCCCCGCGTAACGACTCTTTTGTTCGCGCTGTCTCACTCTGGGCACAGGAGCATTCCGCGTCAGAGGAACAGAAAGATCCACCAATATTCAGCTGGCTGTTATTCGCACCAAGTTGTTGGTGAATTCCCAGGACGCTCCACGATTCGAAAACACCCATCACGCTGTGACATGCTAGTATAGTCTAATCTAAGTACACTTTAGGGAAGTTAGAGAACGCAGAATGTGTCAATGTAACCTTAAATGAAGGAAATCAATATAGAAGACAGACAAAACTAAAATTATACACTGCCACTTTCCCCGTGGATTAGATATAATTACAACATGCCATAAGCAAACATTACCTAATACATGTGCTGAAAGTTCAGTGGTAGCGCACTCAGCAGTTTGAGACCGAACCAGAGATGGAACTCGTCCTACGCGAAATCTGATATAGATGGCGCTAGTGTGCCGACTGTGCCGCGTCGCAGCCGCCACGGCGGACAGAGGTAAAATGGGCACATATTTTCCTCCTTGCTAAGTGCGCTCGCATTTTTAGAAGACGGATTTACCATTCAGGAAATCGAGAGTCGACCGCGAAGAGTTTGTCACAGAACCCCAAGTTCATCTGCACCTCACAAGTTGAGGGCTTCGCCCCGCTTAGAACGAGCTGTAAACCAGCAATGAGAGATGCTCCCGATGACTAGAGTAATAGATTCGGAGTCGCTGGAGCATCTTTAGATATCAGCCGTTCAGTTCAATAAGCTAATTATAAACCCTGGTGAGTGGACGTAGCATGGCCTTGAAGCAAACACACGTTGCCAAGCATCAATCTTGTTCAACGCAGGTTCTTGCATATGAAGCTCAAAACAGTGTGTTGATGGGTACTGTACAGATGGGCTAATCCGGTTTGTGTAACTTCCTTTTCTCATTTGCATCCAAGTTATTTCCTGTACCTTAATGAAGGTCAGATACCAAGGAAAGGAAGATTCATAAATAATCACCTATAAAAATAATCTTTAGACGGTGTACTTATCATACACAATCGAATACAAACAGCAAACAAGTAAGCGTCCCTATCACAATTCGTTGAGCTATAAACGACGGCCGAAAAGTCGCCAGACCGGGCAACTCTGGAGTATTTTACCGAGCCAAACGTGGCAGTGAGTCGCGTGTGAGCTTACCTCCATCCTTGGTCGGACGATGGCCGTACAGGCCGAGTGGACCGAACCTGCCTCACTGAGCCGGCTGCTTATACTGTCAGTCATTACCACTGAAACGGCACACAGAAAACCGTTATCGCCACTGAAATACACAGTCACTAAATACAGATCACATCACATCAGTCATCATCACTGAAACAGCGGGCAACACTCCGTCATTGATGCTGAAACAGCAGAAACTCCCAATCATCGCCACTGAAACAGCAACAACATTAGTCATCAACACTAAAACAACAGACAGCACTCGGTAACCGATACTGAAACAGCAGACTGTCATCACTGAAACAACAGACAGCACTCGGTAACCGATACTGAAACAGCTGACTGTCATCACTGAAACAACAGACAGCACTCGGTAACCGATACTGAAACAGCTGACTGTCATCACTGAAACAACAGACAGCACTCGGTAACCGATACTGAAACAGCTGACTGTCATCACTGAAACAACAGACAGCACTCGGTAACCGATACTGAAACAGCGGACTGTCATCACTGAAACAACAGACAGCACTCGGTAACCGATACTGAAACAGCTGACTGTCATCACTGAAACAACAGACAGCACTCGGTAACCGATACTGAAACAGCTGACTGTCATCACTGAAACAACAGACAGCACTCGGTAACCGATACTGAAACAGCTGACTGTCATCACTCACTCTGTCATCACAACTGAAACAACAGATATCATCCAGTCATTCATATTGAAACAGCAGACCTAACCAGTCGCCACTGAAACAGCAAGCATCATATGCCAACCAAACCAAAAAGTCATAACCACCGACACAACAGATACCAAAGTCATAACCACCGACACAACAGATACCAAAGTCATAACCACCGACACAACAGATACCAAAGTCATAACCACCGACACAACAGATACCAAAGTCCTAACCACCGACACAACCGATAACAAAGTCATAACCACCGACACAACAGATACCAAAGTCATAACCACCGACACAACAGATACCAAAGTCATAACCACCGACACAACAGATACCAAAGTCATAACCACCGACACAACGGATACCAAAGTCATAACCACCGACACAACAGATACCAAAGTCATAACCACCGACACAACAGATACCAAAGTCATAACCACCGACACAACAGATACCAAAGTCATAACCACCGACACAACAGATACCAAAGTCATAACCACCGACACAACAGATACCAAAGTCATAACCACCGACACAACGGATAACACCCAGTCATCGCCGCTGAAAAACAGCCACATTCCGTCGACAATGCAACCACAGATAGCACTGGCCGTCATCATCGCAGGAGTAGAACACTATCCACTGTGTCAACGCGTAGAAAGACGACAACTGAACACGGTTGCATGAGCCACATCACATGCTAGAAGGGTTACGGATCCTGCCGCATATCAATCACCGCCCCATATCAATCAGTGTATATAAGCTGCATACAGACCACATGATCCCGGACTCTGGCTGCACTAGGCCGGTCTGCCATCAGACAGCACAGACAGCAGCCAGACGGTGGCACGGCAGTATACAGCTCACATATCGGACCGATAGGCCGGCTGGCGGCCGGGCTGCTGCCGCCGCCCCGCCCCGCCGCCGCCGCCAGCCGAGCGGCCAGCAGAGCGGCGGAACACACGGAGCGATGTCAACACAGCATGGCGTGACTGGCGGCCCGGCCCGGCGACACCTGACAACAGGCAACCCGTGTCCGACGCATCCGGGACCGATCACCAGACCGAACACAAACCACAGCCGCGGCCACCGGGCCGGCCCAACAGACTGAACACAAACCACAGCCGCGGCCACCGGGCCGGCCCACCAGACCGAACACAAACCACAGCCGCGGCCACCGGGCCGGCCCAACAGACCGAACACAAACCACAGCCGCGGCCACCGGGCCGGCCCAACAATGTCCACCCGGCGCTTCGAGCCGCTCACCCCGTTAGAAACATGAACATCGAAATATCGGAACATCGGACAGCTGCTAATTCACGCCATTCATCACACATCGGTGATACATCGGGCACGCTTCATTGGCAGCAGTCCACCGTTGTCCGGACACAGTCGGCACGGTCGCCACAAACGGCGTACACCGCAACCACGCCACGGCGGTGGACGGAGACCGCACCTAGCCATTGATGGAAACCTAACACGCCATTAACACAACATAAACACCACTGGGCCGGCCGGTCACGTGCGTCACGCTGCCCTGCCACCAGCGCCGCCGCCACCACTGCCGCGGCAGCAGCAGCAGCAGCAGCGGCCGTCGCGGCGAACAGCACACCCAGTAGTACTGACACGGTCACCGGTGCCACACTGTCAATCAAGGGGAAGATTAGCAAAATGTTCTAACCACAACACACCGCGGCAACAGATGTGATAACCAGGTACGTTATCTGAATGATTGTAACTAGTGTTTTATTTCTGTTCAACGTCTGTTTGCCAGCTAACTTGTTTAGAGCGCGTGCATGACTGTGTGGAAAAACTCGGTGCATGTCGCCACATCCGACCTGATGAGCCACATTAACAAATTGAGCGGCTGCCAGGCTGCCCTGTGGTGACTCATGGACGGGGGGCGCCCGGCACGACACAGGCGGCCAGGTCATGGCAGAGCGCCGGCGGCCGGTCAGTGCCGCTGGCACGACACTACATACACCCAACACCACCGGGCCAGGCAGAGCGCCGGCGGCCGGTCAGTGCTGCTGGCACGACACTACATACACCCAACACCACCGGGCCAGGCAGAGCGCCGGCGGCCGGTCAGTAGTGTCGTGCTGCTGGCACGACACTACATACACCCAACACCACCGGGCCAGGCAGAGCGCCGGCGGCCGGTCAGTCCTGCTGGCGCAACACTACATACACCCAATACCACCGGGCCAGGCAGAGCGCCGGCGGCCGGTCAGTGCTGCTGGCACGACACTACATACACCCAACACCACCGGGCCAGACAGAGCGCCGGCGGCCGGTCAGTGCTGCTGGCACGACACTACATACACCCAACACCACCGGGCCAGGCAGAGCGCCGGCGGCCGGTCAGTGCTGCTGGCACGACACTACATACACCCAACACCACCGGGCCAGGCAGAGCGCCGGCGGCCGGTCAGTGCTGCTTGCACGACACTACATACACCCAATACCACCGGGCCAGGCAGAGCGCCGGCTAACGGTCCGTCCGACAGAGACGCCGGCCAGCCAGCCAACAGCCCGCCCAACTGTTTGCAAGTCGATTCTGCCGATACATAGTCATTGGTGTACTGCTAAGTATGCTGACAACTGACAAGTGGAGGAGCCGTGGCCACCACCAACCTCCCCCGCCGACCGGGACAGAGCACGCCAGGTTTGCAATGAATTGGAGCACAAACATCCATTCAATACTCATGGGCCCACAACATCTGAGCGACCAGCTAGTGATCGATGCCGTGTTCTGACCGTGCCGGAATCCCCGGATTCCCTGGAGAATCCGGGGATTCCGGCACGGCCAGCCAATCCCAGGCGAGTTTTCCCCGGGATTCCCTGGAATTCCCGCGGGAATGTGCGGCCAGATCACACGGCGAGAGAGCGGTGTTTAGGGTGCCTGGCTGAACTGGCAGCACACGATGGCCCGTGTCAGAGTGCTCACCTCTGGGCGCCCGCGTCACACCGGCACAGTCGAAACTATCCACATCCATCCCGGCCGCGACGACTCAATGACTCATCCGTGACGGGCCGAGCGGCGCGGCCACCACCGAGGCCCCCGCCCCCACACAAACAACGACGCACGGTAGCACGGGGAACCCACACTGGACCGCTCGGCCGACCGAGCGGCGGGCAGCGGGCGGCGACACTGGCCACCCGCCGCCGTGCCGTCCCACCCGCAGCACGCCACACTGCCGGCGGCACGACCCTCGTATAAACAGGCGGCGCGGCCGTGTGTTCCCCGTCCCGTCCAGCGGGAGCCGGGCCCGTACCGCGGGGTGCCGCCGCGCCACACACGGCAGCCGGAGGCCGGAGCAGTCCGTCAGTCCGTCCCGGCAGCCGAGCACGGGACGCGCGGCGGCGCGCCGCCACCGGCGGGTGTGAATCACGGCACGGAGTAGCGGCCGGATGTCGGCGTAAGGCCGACAGACGTGGAAACAGCGCGTCCGACGGCTAATGAAGCCCAACATAAACACCGGAGTGGCGGCGCCTGGCGCAAACGGACCCCCCCCCCCCCCCCCCCTCCCCTGCCTAGCTACTACCACGTAGCTCGGCGGGCTATGGTAATTAACGCTGAGACTGTGGTCAAAAGGGATGCAACAACGATGACATAAGATGACAGACAGAAACGAAATTTGGCATGACGCACAAGATACACGTTATATCTGTACATGTATACTGTCTGTCTATTATACACGTCTGACCTGCCTGACCTTATGGCCATGGTACCTATGTTATGTTGGGTTCATGTATGCCAGGACATTTGCACGTGTAGTAAACATAGAAATGCCCTTTAACAGGCAATACATACACACTACTATCTATGTGCACTTTAAACAAAATCAAAGCATACTTTCAGCTCTAGCTAACATCCAACGTTGTTCATATTTTGATATTGCAGGGTGTTGCTCGTGTTGCCCATTATACGACGCTGGGACGCTGGGAGACTGGGACGCTGGGAGACTGGGACGCTGGGAGACTGGGACGCTGGGAGACTGGGACGCTGGGACGCTGGGAGACTGGGACGCTGGGAGACTGGGACGCTGGGAGACTGGGACGCTGGGACGCTGGGACGCTGGGAGACTGGGACGCTGGGAGACTGGGACGCTGGGAGACTGGGACGCTGGGAGACTGGGACGCTGGGAGACTGGGACGCTGGGAGACTGGGACACTGGGACGCTGGGACGCTGGGACGCTGGGACGCTGGGAGACTGGGACGCTGGGACGCTGGGAGACTGGGACGCTGGGAGACTGGGACGCTGGGAGACTGGGACGCTGGGAGACTGGGACGCTGGGAGACTGGGACGCTGGGACGCTGGGAGACTGGGAGACTGGGACGCTGGAACGCTGGGAGACTGGGACGCTGGGAGACTGAGACGCTGGGACACTGGGACACTGGGACGCTGGGACGCTGGGACGCTGGGACGCTGGGACGCTGGGACGCTGGGACGCTGGGAGACTGGGACGCTGGGACACTGGGACGCTGGGAGACTGGGACGCTCGGACGCTGGGACACTGGGGCGCTGGGACGCTGGAACGCTGGGAGACTGGGACGCTGGGACACAGGGACGATGGGAGACTAAGACGCTGGAACACAGTGACGCTGGCACACTGGGACGTTTAATGCTGGAACGCTGTGACGCTGGGACGCTGGGACGCTGGGACGCTGGGACGCTGGGACACTGGGACGCTGGACACTGGGACACTGGGACGCTGGACACTGGGATGCTGGACACTGGGACACTGGGACGCTGGACACTGGGATGCTGGACACTGGGACGCTGGAACGTTGAGACGCTGGGACATTGGGTACAATCGAAAATGGCGCTCAGCAGATGTGGAGTGGCACCGACACACATTTCTACACACTTCTTTGCAAAATGGCTCAGGAAAGGAAGGACAGAGTTGTAGTTGTGCATGATATCTGGAGTTGTATTCCCACATAGCTTGACAAGTTGTTTTCTCCCATGAATACGAAGCTGGGATATTGACAAAGGATACCTAGAAGGTATTGCACAATTGAGCTGGATGCAGTATTGGTTTTCACAGTTGATATCTCTCGTATACCAATCAGTGTCTATAAAAACAAAAATGTTACAGACATTCAAGCACTATGTGTGCTTGGACACCAGGATGCCAGTCACTACTAGTGGATGCCTGCCTCTGTTAATTTATTTAATTTTGATACTTTAGTCTTAAACACTATTGTTGTTGACAAGTGACAACTAGACTTATCTGTGCTTACACAACTTGTCTCTGGCCATCTTTGGCAATGGGTCAAACCTGCTATTTTGTGACAGTATGGCTTGCATGCTGCAAATAAATGAAAAATTAGGACAGACTGAGAATGCTGGACCAACGTCCAACATACACCTGAATGGGTGCATGCTGACTTTTGGAATGGAGTGGTGAAAGTTGGGGAGCAACCATTGATTTATGCCACTATAATCCAGTATCCCTATCAAGCATAGGACTGACACTCAGTCACAACTCTCCCTGTCAACATGAATTAATTGATGAATGAATGAGCAAGGGAATGAATAGATGAATAAATTGATGGATGAATGACTGTGAGCATGAATGAATGAATGAGCATCAAGTGAAAATGGCCTTCAACTTCCTTATTCAACTGCAATCTATGCATAACCAACAGCTTTGGAGCATAAATAACAATGTTTCATGAGTCTGTCACTGAAACATTTCAGATCAGGCTATGTGAAAGCAGTGTCAGGTTCTAGAACAGATCCTTTCAGCTAATCCAAGAATTTAGTACAGAATGTTAAAAATATCAGTGGGGAATTGTTTTACTTATAAAGTTTGCAACATGTATGGATTTTTTGTGTTGTTAGAACAAAGGGCTTCACTTCATACAGCTTGTACAACTTGACAGCTCATGAAACAAGTTAAAAGTTCATCTTATCAATGTGTTTAAATGCTGTGAATATCTATACATTGTAACTATTGCACCATTTTAATCACAAACTTTTAGCTTTGATAATGGACCACAAATATGCTAAACCAAGATGCCATTTAAATATACATCTTCCTCTTGCATGATGCCACTAAGAGTAAAATTTTGATTCAAAATAATAATATTTAAGAAGATAAACAGTACACAAATTATAAGCAATAAGGACAAATCACTACAAAAAGATTTTGACATAGCCAGTGCTATGTCAAAATCTTTTGTGTGAGAATTGTTGAGGATCCCAAGAACTTTGTATGAAGTCTCAGGCTATGGAACTGCTTTTGATGTCACAATGACATATACAGTGTGGCTCAGTGTGACCACAGAGCACAGCATACATCATAGTGATGTCAGCAGCAGCAGCAGCAGGTAGAGGTTAAATCTCTGTCAATCTGGCTCAACCAGTTCAACTGAGGTTCAATCTGGGTCACAGCACTATAAACAAAATATCTGATTAAACCAAGAAGCTTGACTTTTTGAGCTAATAGTGGTGTGGCAGCTCTTTTCTGCCTTGGTTTCCTTCACACTACCAATTGCATGAAAAGTCCAGCATTTGAACATGACCAGGAATTGTACCTTTAACCTAAACCATATGATATAGGTACAATGATGTCAGTAATAGTTCAGTAATTCACCTCCCTAGTTAACCCACGCTGTACGGGGGGGGGGGGTGGGGGGTTAGATACCTCCCCCCTCAGGTTTTTCGAGGATACCGAAAAAAGGGCGGACGCTGCGCGCCGCCGTTTTTGGCACACCTGTTTGGGCATCAATTGCGCACATTATGTGAAAAAATACCTCGGGGCTCGGGTCATCTCAGGTCAGGTCAACAAACCAGGTCATGGGACCCCACCTCCAACAAAAACTTGTGGTTGTATCAGTCACAGTTTTTGGATGGTCGGTTTTACACTTACAGAATTTCATAAGGTCATTC